>BPLQ01002359.1:12500-35462 GCA_021605075.1 Caerostris darwini | reverse complement strand
GTGGTTCCGAATCCACATTAAACTGAAGGTCCCGGTCTAACTAGCCTAAAGTGTGAAAGAAATGACCGTAAAGCTACAAAACCATTAAAAACTAATCCTATATAATTAATCATCTATTTAATAAAGCATTACGAGCCTTAAACTATTTAATCGGAAATAAAATTGCTTCCTCTTTTTCAAACAAATTTTATACCTAAATGTAATTCAGAATATATTTGCAATTCATGAGAAATTCAAAATATTATTCAAACGGATATTTTTTTTTATATTTAATATACTAGTGTATGTATTTCAATACAGGACATAAAATGATGCTCTTCAATTTAAAAAACATAACACATTTCTTGAATCTTAAAGCAAATGAGAAAACATATACTCAAAAAAAAAAAAAAAAAAAAAGGTAATTCACAGTTATATAATTTCATGTGTATAAAAAAATGATTTTGAAAATAAGCCATTTAAAGCTTTAAAACCTTAAATGATATTAAAATGAAAAATAAGAATCACTTCTTTGACTATCCGTTAATTAAAGCAATTTTTGTGTTTGTAATAAATAGTTTCTTTCTGGCGACGTAAAAAACCGTTTCCTTAAATTACCTTTCTCTGTAAAGCCTTCTACTTAATAACGTATCTTATTTAAGTATCTAATATAAGGATTAAAAACGCTTATAATTTATAATACGAAAAGGTTTCATTAAAATTACTGAAGAAACTACAGTAATTGTTTTTAATGTTCATTTTATAAGCAGAACAAATAAATTATTGAAAGCATTATTTACTTTATTGCACCATTGAGACTAGTCATTTTTTCAGAATTTGCTCAATAAAACTAATATATACGTATGAATAGCGATTATAATGAATTAAATAATGAATAATGCAAGTCTTTTGGACGAGACTTTTTTATAGCTATTTTTTCTTTATTTGCATAATATGAATATTAGTTTTCTCTTTCATGTGAAACAATTCTAATTATTCCCTAAATCTATAAAACACTTATTGAAATACAATCAATATATACAATCAATATAATATTTTATAGCTATTTTTTCTCCATTTTCATAATATGAATATTAGTTTTCTATTTTATGTAAAACAATTCTAATTATTCCCTAAATCTATAAAACACTTATTGAAATACAATCAATATATACAATCAATATAATATTTTATAGCTATTTTTTTCTCCGTTTACATAATATGAATATTAGTTTTCTATTTTATGTAAAACAATTCTAATTATTCCCTAAATCTATAAAACACTTATTGAAATACAATCAATGTATACAATCAATATAATATTTTATAGCTATTTTTTTCGCCATTTACATAATATGAATATAAGTTTTCTATTTTATGTAAGAAAATTTTAATTATTCATAAATCTATAAAACACTTATTAAAATACAATCAATAATACAGAAAATGAATTGCTTGCTTGCTATATTATTAGATATATCTTCTTCGTTGGCCGAACAGCCCCATGGTAGGCCTACGTCCAACACTCTACAGTCATATTAGACCGGGTACTAAGGTTTAAAGTGGATTCCGAACCACCACAAACATCCATGGCACCACCGCGACTCGAACCTTAAGCCTGTAACATCGAGCGCTAGTCACTCGGCCATCAGGCCCCATTAGTAATATCACATATCGAAAATAAGTTGGTATTCAAAGGCCTTATGAGCGTTTGTTGCTTTCAAATACCTTGTTCGTGCTTTTGTTGCTTTCAAATGCTTTATTTTATCAGATCTTATTTACTCTCTTTAGTGCGAATTCAACAATACCAATCCACCACAGAAACCTATAAGGCACCCATATTATACCATTTCAAGTCGGTATAATATGAATGCCTCATAGCAAGTTTAGGTAGTAGTAATAAGTAGATTAAGTAGGTATTTGGGTTTAAGGTAGCTAGGTTTTCAGGTAATTTTGTAGGTTTAGTTACTAGGTTTCTTTATTAGTATAGATTTAAATATTCTCGGAAACAGAAATTGGCTTCCTCAACCCACAACCATCACAGGACTTCATGGCTTACAAATTTCTCGTATCGAAATCGTAGAAACACTCAATTAAGCTTCACTTCTCTGCTTCCTTGAGTTGACCTCTAAAACGCTAATGTGTTGTTAATCATGCTCCTTCAAAAATAATCAATATATAATTATTAACTATCTAACAGTGTGTCATAAATTATTAACTAATCAATTTGTCATACGAAAGAAGTGATCGATAGCGATGGCTGCATTTCACAATTTATTTATTTATTTTTTTTTTTTTTTGCAGTTTTCTTTGCAGTTTAGTTTTAATGAATAACATGGATAAAAACAATAAACGCTGTTGAAATAAATTTTACAGTAAAACTATAAATATTTGTTCATAAAAGTATTGACCTAATATACGAAATGAGTGAATAAAAAATTTCCTTTTGATCACGAAACATTTTTTTTTTTTTTATTTTAATACTCAAAAAAATAAAGAATTTATTTTTCTTCTCAACTGAAATTTTGAAGCAAAAAGGGATAAAGAATCGCTTTAAGATTACAAAAAATTCTCAAAATCTTCGTTAGAAAAAAAAAAAAAAAAGATTCTTCAGTTTTACTTTTTTGTTACCAATGAAAATATCTATTGAGGCTTACAACTTTTTAAGCCAAATTTAAGCTTTCAAATTTACTCACAAGAGTTATGTAACGTCTCAGCCTATATTAGACCCATAATGGCTTCAAAAAGAGGGCTACTTTGAGGTTCATGGGATTAAATAAAAGGTTTTAACTTTTTTTTTAATTTGAAACTGATATTTTCGCAACTCGTCCTCCAGTGATAACAATCTAATAGCTAGCGTACAGGAAATTTTAGGTTTGAATCCGTTAGGGGTGACGGCTGCAGTCACTGATTTTAGAAACCAGGAGATTGGATGGTGATTGTAACAATATATGTAGAGCATCTCACATCGATAGTCAGCCTGCATGAGGGAATTTTTCTGGATTTTCTCTCGTAAGACATGCAGATGCAAAGCAGTTACACTTCTAAAAGTCCTCCTGGAAGTAGCAATCTCCCCACCTCGTTGATCGGTCCATACCTTGTTTGTGGCATACATAAGTGGAATATAGTGTGGTATGGTACATTTTGTCGTGTACAGGGTGATTATAATAAAAGTTCCAGTTTCAAAATGATGTAAAAAAAAGAACCACTTGTCGCAATGAGTTCAAATTTGAACTGAAGATACTTAAAGAAGGAAGAAATGGTACGGCATCAAAAAGAGTTCCAAAATATATTAATAGATGGTGCTGTAAGCGACATAAAGAAAGTGAATTCAGCTGCCAGGATATTTTGAATCGAAATTACAACATATTTGGCATGAGTTGCACATTAAACCGACTGTAGTGTTCAATGTGTGTGATTGTTTCGGTGTTTTAACGGAAAAATAATTTCCAAGTCATTCAACAGTTGTGACACTATTAGTGAAAAGCCCATCCACCACAGCAAGGTCATACTAAATTCGATTGGAAAAAATCGGTGGAACTTATTTTTTGATGCCATACCGTTTCCCTCTTCTTCAAATATCGTCAGTTCAAATTTGAACTCATTGTGAATAGTGGTTCTTTTTTCACAGCATTTTGAAAGAGAGACTTTAACTATAATCACCCTGTATGTTACACTTTGTTGGTTTCTTAATATGATACATTTTGTTGGTATGTTGGGGTTTTTTTTTGCATTATATGGTACGTTTTGTTGTTCAATAACAACAAAATGTTTGCATCTACATGATTGATTACTTACCCTAAAAGTCCTCCCGGAAGACAATGCCATTCTTTCCTTATTCATTGTCGGGTTGTTTGTGTCATAAATAAATGGAACACGGGGGCTACCAACGTTCGTCAAAAAAGAACAACTTTTTTCTTGAAAATGTTACAATGCATACACTTAAATAAAATACATTATAACTTACTGCTTTAAACATTAAAAGTATATAAATTGCTTTCAAAGTAAAAAAACAATGTATCCTTTTGGCGCAGAATAAAAGTTCCATTCCAGTCACATTGAGCAACTTAAAAGTGTTACAAAAATATTTTCCTTCACAGGAATTTAATTTAGTTTCGTTATTTTTAAGCAAAAGTAGTTGCGAAATAAAATTCTTTTGTGGATTAAGTTAAAATAAAAAGAATATAAGGAATTGGGTACTTTTTTTTCGTGTCTTCTAAAAGAGAAAAAAGTAAGGGCACAGAAAATTCATTTAAAAAAAAATACTTGTCCTTGTGTTTTGAAATCATGACTTTCGTGTCAAGTGTTTAAGAAAATTAAGGTAAAAAATAAAAAATCTGGATAACAAAGTGCAGGTATTCATTTTAGATGTATCCCAAGGCATTTTTCAGGATGTTTTTTTTTTTTTTTTTTAATAGAGTGCTAAATTTTATTTTTTTTAATTTAATTTTCTTTTTGGAAACTAAAAAATGGTTTTACAAAATTATAAATGTTATAATGTTATAAATATTATGTTTTTAAAATTATAAATATTATATTTTAATTCTATAGATATTATATTAATGATATTATAAATGTTATATTTTAATGTTATAAATGTGTGGGGGCCGGACGGCAGAGTGGCTAGCGCTTTGGCACTTGATAACATAGGTTTCGCGTTCGAATCCCAAAGGTGTCATGGATATTTGTAGTGGCTCGTTATCTACTGTAAACTGTAGGTCCCGGTCTCATAGGATCTTAGAGTGTTGTGGCGGTAGTGTTACTCGCGTCAGTAGCATAACTTCAGGCTACATGTGCCCCCTCGGTAGTGCTAAATGTGTAGCAACGGTGCATTAAGATCTTGCTTTTGGCATTAAGATTAACTGTCTCTGCATTGCTAGCTACATTAGAACAACAATGTTATAAATGTTATATTAATAATATTACAAATGTTATGTATAAATGTTATATTTTTAATGTTTTATTTAACAACTAAATAAATTTCAAAAAATATATTTTAAGTATTATTTAATGCAAGTATTCCTTAATGGAAGATATTGCAAATGTTATTGACAAGAAATATTTAATTTTATATAAAGAATACTATTTAAGACATTAAAATATAATACAAAATTTTTAAATTCAGAATTTCAAAATCTTTTTCTCAAGATTAGTGAGAATGTTTCTAATAGCCTGGCTCGTAGCTCAGTGGCAACATGCGCCGCTAGTGAGCATTAGGGCGAAGGTTCAATCCACTAGCGCAGGGATGGGCAAACTACGGCCCTCGGATAGAATTTTAATTTGCCGGGTCGAGGCAAATTAAAAGAAATATATATTTATATATTATATATCCATCTCATTTTCTACTATGATTAAATATTTTTACAAATCATTACGGAAAGTAAGTCTCACAAATTTAATATCTCACATCCAGAAAATCAGTGCTATGTTTGCTTCATCTTCAGATGAGCATTTAGCCTCGTTCCCTAGAATCAGTACATCTCTCTTCGAGCCTCAATATAAGGAACTTTTAAAAATAAAAACGCAGTTTCACTCATCTCATTAACATATTTAAATTTAATACTTGTATATTGTTCTTAAAATTTTAGAAAAATTTATCTTGGTCCGCCAAACTTTTTATTTTTTCGAGTTTTGGCCCGCGACCGAAAAAGTTTGGCACTAGCGGCTTTGTTGTAAACACTATTTCAAAAAACCAGGAGTCTCGAGGGTATTTGTGGTGTTCGACCTCTTGCCTCGTTAGTCTTACTACCTGGCTGAAATTTTACGGGTTTTCTCCCGTGTAATATAAATGCGGTGTAGTTTCCCCTAAAAGTCCTCTCGGAAGATACTGCTCTCCTTCAGCGATATGGAGCCAGGTCAGACTTCTACCTACGGGTGCTCCATCATAACAGAACTTGTTCCCTCTTCCCTCCTCCGATGAGGGATACGTCAACAACAACATGTTTGCAAGAAAAAGTAAAGTAACAATTAGATTTTTAATCTGATATTTACTTTAATTAAAAAAAAATTATATATTCCTTTTAAAATACTATTTGTTTTGTCTATTAAAATTTTTAACGAAAACTAAAACTATTATTCTCCTCTCCCCTCATAAATGAAAGAAACTATATTTTAAAAAACCTATAACTTTCAAAGGGACCTGATGCCGAGTGATTAGCGTTCTGGTGTTCGGTGCCACAGGTTCCGGGTTCAAGTCCCGGCGGTGCCATCGATGTTTGTAGTGGTACGGAATCCACTTTAAGCCGTAGGTCCTGGTCTCATATGGCCGTAGAGCGTCACACACACCATTAAATGACTCACCCACATCATTCCCAAATCGTAAAGGGGCAACTTAGCTCTAGGTACAGTGATATGATGTGGTGTGATGTAGTATTAATGGAACCTAAAATCACGATCTTATGAAACTTAATTTAGGATTATTACAACAGTTTACAAAATTAATAAGCTAAATGCACAATTAAAATCATGACATTTTAAACTGAATCTTATATCTTACGGCATCATCTTAATATGAGAATATATTAAGTAGCTTAAATAATTAGGATACCATTGTAGATTCTATTCTATGACTGTAAGAGCGTCACGGAGCAAAAGTTAGGCTTCTACCTACGAGTGCTCCATCACAACAGAAGCTGCTTCCTTCCCCTTCAATCATGAGTCCATATGGGCTCCTTGGCCAGCCAAGATAGAAGAAATTAATCCTAAGATTCAGAGTTAACCGTAATAATAAACCGTATGTCCCTGTTTAATATAACTATAGATCGTCGGGCGTAGGGCTGACAACCATAACCCGTAAAAAGAAAAACATCTTTTGTCTAGAAATTTGCCAATAGGTAGATAGCTTTGGCTCACCATGGGGCTGTGAGGATGATATTACCTTCACTTTATTGCGTCATTGAAGATGATATATTATCCTACCTGAAACAGAACAAGTAATATAAAAAAAATTTCTTAAGTCAATTCCTACTTTTTTTTCACTATGTTGCAGAAGTCCTTTATAAATAATTTTCATTCATTTTTTTAAGTTAATCTGGCACCATCTATTGGTAGATACATGCAACTTCAATCTAAAAAAAACTAAAATTAATGAATTAAATTTAATTAATGCATTAATATTTGACAAAACTGCATTAACATCCAGTGTCATCCACTACAAGTTCAAAAAAAATGTATTTGAACGCGAGTGGATGAATAAAAAGTATTTTATGAACGATTGAAAATTTGAACAAGATATATATATATAAGGAGAATGTGAGCTAATGGAAGGAATTGAAAAAATCATATATTTAAGAGGATATTTATAATAGATATTTAAGAAATTCCATATATAGATAAATTATTCATACCCTATTAAAATTCATTTAAAGGAAAAAATGTATTTCTTTGTATCCAGTGCATGCGTAGAAATATACAATACTTTAATTAATGTTAAATGAACAATCCTTACGATAAAGTATTAATTAAATCACATAAAAATTTAACTAATAATAATGATTTCATTAAAAATGCATCGAATTCTGCTTCAATATCATAACATTAAAAGACAGCCATTTTAAAAGGCAAATTCTACTAAAGTATAAATTAACTTCAAGGGCTGAGAGTTCTTAGGATTTTAAATTTTAAGATTCAATGATTGTGATTATGAAATATTGTTAATTAATTCATGAAATTTTTCAATAAGGAAATAATTTAGTTTTATTTTAAATTTAAATAAAATTAACACTTTTCCACCAAAGATCGTTATTTAATGATGGTCGAGAAGGTAGGCGAAATGTGGAAAATTTATTAATGAATTAGATCATGTAATAACAGGTTTGGGTTTCACGTTCGGGAGCCCGATTGTATGTAGTGTCCAGTTTGGCCAATCAGATTGTAACTGGGTGTGATTGGGTTGAGTTACTTGAGGCCCAGGTAATTTGCACACGCATAAATAACAGCTATATTACATAGATATATTTACACACGCACAAACAACACAAACATACAATAAAAGATATACAATATTTAACAAATTTAAAAATATATAATTATAGAATCGTGTAAGGACTCCACTTATAAACCGAAACTCTATAATACGCAGGGTGCACGAAATATTATTCCTTTCAGGGTGAGAGTGTGTAGGCCAACTGACCATTTTACCTGAACGTCACAAAGGGCGCTCTTGCCAGTGGGTAGGAGGACGCATAGTTATAAACATATAATCATCTTAGTTGAAGAGCCGGTTCAAAAAAAACTGGGATAGTCATTATTCTTATAGTATAAAATGCATATATATATAAAAGCATTATTTTACAGTTTATTATAACTAATTTATTTTGTTTATTATAACTGCCTTTATCTCTAAATTTATTTTCTACATAACAAAATATTAATCGTTTGATATCTTAAAATCATATTTTTTTTTTTTATCGTTTTTCATCCTTTGTATAAATCATTCATTTTTATAAAACATTTCATCTCCTTCTTTGAAAAAAATAATCTTATAGAAGGCCTTCTAAAAGCAAAGAATTGTATTCTATTCTTCATAAAGATAATAAACAAGTTAAAGGTTCTTAACTGTTTAATTATTTCTAAACAAAGAATTCTAAAATAAAGTGCAACTAGGAATCAGAACAAATGCAAAGTAAAAATCTTGAAAACTGAGTACGTACAGCAGTTATTTATTATTTACAGCATTTCTTTTTCAATTTATAGAAAAGATAGGGGGAGGTAGGGAGTAATATTTCCTGTCAGCAGCGTTAAACCTCATTTCGCCAAATTGTTTACGAAGTAAATAAGTCACCTCTACTACTTGATCGAATTATTTTATCTCGTTTTGAATAAAAATCGTAATCGTAATCCCTTGTCAAATGGAGCGAGGGAAAAAAAAGCGCATCTTTTTTTGGGGAACTAAAAGGAAAGGAAAAGAAAAGATTCCCATTATTCCTCAAGAACATTAAGGCAAAAACGTGCCCACCCCTTAGGCTAAAAGAAAAAAAAATTAGCTCTGGACGCATCATTTACCGAACAGCACAACGGAACGTACAATGGGAAGTTTTCTTGATAGAAAATGAGATTTTTCGCAATTACTATCTAAATACATGAGCATACGAACTTTGGCTTTAGCTGACACAATAATGCGAAGAGGAGAGAGATGGTATTTCTGGCTTCTGCAGACGTGCGTGCAGTTTTCGATGACAATCCAATAATTCCCGGATTTTTCCGGATGTCGTGTTTATTGTGCTTCCTTATTCCTTTTCTAGAAGTATTCGGGATAATGATTTTACGGAAATGGAAAGTCGTTTTCCTTCTTCTTGGAAGTCCTCGTGTTTAATATCAATAAATTCGTGCTAATGCATCTTTCGGTAGTTGTGTCCCGACAGAACAGCGAATGCTTTTCCTGTTTATGTTGTAATAAAATTTATGTCTTATTAGACGTTTTATGAGTTCCGAAATATCTCGAGTTTTCATTTATCTTGGGTGATTTATCGTTTGAATGTCTTCGTCAATACAGAAATGTAGCGGAAATTTTTATTTGATATCCATTACTCTGAAAATTCTCTCTTACAGGGAACATAACTAGAATTTGTGAATAATTTATTCATCTTTTCCCATTCTTTGTATCTTAAATAAAATATTAAAATATTTCTTTTTTAGAGATACCAACCCTTTGCTAAATATATTCTTTAACAAACATTTTGATGCCCATTAGATTTCAATTTCGTGAATAATAATTTGTATTTTCTGGTGTATTATTTCTTTAAATAAAGAAGATAAATTTATTAGATCATTTTTAATTTACTGAGTAGGATTAAGATTTATATTATGATTTTTAATTAAAAGAATATAGTTAAGATTTATATATGAGATTTATAATATAATTTTTAATTAACTGAGTGTGATTAACGTTTATATATGAGATTTATATTATTTTTAATTAACTGAATATGCTTAATTTATGAATAAATAATCATATTCAGATTCTATAATTCAGATAATATTCAGATTATATATAATTCAGATAATAATTATATATTATATTTCAGATAATAATTATATATTATATTTCAGATAATATTCTCAAACATTGAAAAACAAAATTGTATAACATTTCTGTTCCAAAAATACTAATCTCCCTCCGTAAAGATATTCTTTAACAATCATTTTGATGCCGATTGCATTTTAAATCGTGAATAAAAAATTTGTATTTTCTGGTGTATTACTTTTTTAAGTAAAGAAGAAAAATCTGTATTTAAAATTATTTTTAATTGACTGAGTATGATTAAGATTTATGTATGAGATTTATATTATAATTTTTAATGAACTGAATATGATTAAGATTTTTCTATGAAATTTATATTAAGATTTTTAATTAATTGGGTATAATTAATTTATGAATAATTTATTCATCTTTTTTTCCCATTCACTTATGTATCTTAAACAAAGTTGTATAACATTTCTATTCGAAAAATACTAATCCATTGCACATTATTGTGACCACCCATCACATTAATGTGCTAATACATCTAATCACCAGTCACATTAATGTGACCACCACATACATGCTCCATGACGCTGAATAAGGAGGGCAGTGCCTTCCGGAAATCGATAATACAGTAATTATTTTAAAATCGATAATACAGTATGATTGTTTAGTAAACATAAATTATTTGTTTTAATTTAAAATTTGTTTACCAAAGAATACTTTTATATCAAACCATAAATGTCAGTAATATACGAGTAAAAGTAACATTACAAATAGTTAAAATTGAATCAGGTAATATACAATAATTGTCTATAATCCACGCATTATATGCAAAAAAAAAATTTTTTTTAAAGTGCGGATTAAACGCGTATGATATATATTTTTTTTTTAGAATATTATGTGAAAATCCTTTACTGTCACCTAAAACCGCTGTTGGTCAACCCAAATGGGTGATCCATCAGGTTCTACTTACGGAGGTTCCATCACAACAGAAGCTGCATCCCCCTTTCCTTCCTTCCATGAGACCACATGGGTTCTTGGATTTGGTCTAGATGTTGCTGTAAGAGGGATATGAAACAACAAAACTTCATAGAATATATATACATTAGAAAGTTCAACTTCTAACATTGAAATTTTTTCAACGACTGACAATATGTGTAGTATTAATTTTGCAATTAATCATTCTTAAGAAAATAAGCGAAAATAAACTTGTAGCCATAAAAATCAGGCTTATAAAAAAATTTTAAGGCATCTGAATGATCTTCTAAGGTTTTCAATCACATTAAATATAAAAATAAGCTTGTAATCAAATACAGAGTCTAGTTAAAACTAGACATTAAATAGTTTTTGTCCTATAACTGTAATATATTTGTACCTTTCACAGAAATTAATAGAAATGTATTTTCTTTTTGTTTGATACAATTTATAACCAATCTATATTGTGTGTAATATGCTACAAGATTTATTTCCAAATTTTTCATTGTCTTATCTACCATATTTTTAAAAAAGATAATTAATATTTTTAATGTAATAATTTTCATTCGCCTAACACGAAATAACTCTCTGAAAATCCGCCCTTTTGGGGCAAAGTCTAAGAAATATGTGAGAAAAACTACATCTGGATTAAACCTAAACAATTTGAAAAACCGAGATAAAATAATACGGTTGAATTTAAAACATACCATTGCGTGAATTTCTTTGATTTGTGGTATGGCATTTGTAATTCAATGAAATTTTCCTCTAGAATAACAAATATAACATTATGAACTTCAGTTAATTAATCAGTCAATTAATTTCATTAATTAATTAATTCAGTTAATTTCAGTCAATTAAATTTATTACAACATGAAGGTTGAATAAACTTCTGCAATTTCTAAGGTTTGTTTTTTATTACACTTTCCTCAAAATCTAAACCTTTAAAGATCACATTTGAATAGTTGTACCTCAATTACAATCAATTTAAGTACAGTTTAGACTTACTTAAATCATTTTGAATATGTACATATTTGTACATTTTTGTATCTACAAAAAAAAGTTATTTATATTGTATATAAAGCAGATAAAAATGTCTACAATGTCTAAATTTTTTATATTTGTTTCTTTAATTGTTAAAATGACAAATAACTTTAAAAAAATTGAGTTGAAATACTATTGGGATAGATTTACCAAAATACAAATCATACCACTTGAATTAGTAGAAACAAGTATAAGACTGAATATTTAGTTTCCTATTTTGTATTATGTAAGCTAAAAATAAAATACGAAGATAAAAATTTGAACACTGCATTCTGATCTTAACTATGTAAATATGCTGTGTAAATATTATAGCATAAAGACAACAACACAACAAAATTGATGATTTTTGCTACTTTTGGTTATTTAAAATTTTAGATTTCAATTAACATGTGCATTTCAATTAATTCGGTGAAAATTAAAAATACAATTATTATAATAATTATGTATATAATTACTTATGAATTTACATTACGTTTCTTCAGAATAAAAATAACAAAGTATACAATTTAGAAAAAGTTAAGCTCAAATATATTCTAAAAAAAATTATAATCAAGAAAGAGTTGCAATTATAGAAAAATAAAAAAATGTAAAATGACAAATAACAGATGCTTAGAAAATGAGTTATGTACAAGTTTTATGCACAATTAATATTAGATTTTTTTCCATCTTTAAATCTTGCTTATCTTAATTTTGCACAGTCTTTCAAATGAAGACACATATTCATACTTTGGGCTAACCTATTTGCAAGACTCTGATACATTCAAAAAAAACTTTTTTTTATTTCCAATGGCAGATTAGGAACAATTACAGCAATAAAAAGAACAACGAAAAAAAAGAACAGAGAATACATCAAAACATGCTGAAACAGAGTTCATTAATCTAACATATCACTAGCCTCCCAATATCTCTCTGCGAGAAAAGTCTTGCTCAGAGCAGGACGGTGAAGTAGATGCGTGGAGTCCATGGCCTCTCCAGAGGTGCATATCGAGGAAGGAACAATTTTGAGTCTGCAAAGATGGTTTCGCAGGCAGTCAGTTGTCAAATTAGTCTCCATACTAGTAAAGACATCAATATCCTTCTGACACAGAGTCAGCAAAAGCTCTGCGCGCTTGGATTGAGACAGTCCACCGGCATTCCACTGCAGCACTCGAAGAGTATCAAAGTGAGGGGAGGAAGACATAATGCCAAGTTGTAGATCTTTTAGCCACTAAAAAGTGTTACCAGGTGCACCACGGGGAGGTAGATCTACTGCACACCCTACATTCAAAAATAGGTGGATCAAAATTCGATTAGAAATTTTACTTTAGAATTGAAATTACTTATCTTTTATACACCATTCCGATATTCATTGCAATACTCTGGAGCTCCAGCTACTCATTAATTGCCCACCAAAATTTAATAATTTGCAGGTTGGATGGAAAAGTACTTAAGAGCGAAATTTTGGTACATCGTTTTTCTTCGAGTATGTATTATTATTAGAATTAAAGCATTTCAAAATACAACTTAAGAGTCAATTCAGAAATATACTTTGTAATAATATTTTTCCTGTTAATAAATAAACATAAGCCTTTCAATTTATGAAATACAATGTGAATTGGAACCTTGCATTTTGTAAATTGGAATCTTGCAATGTAAATTGGAATCTTTCTTTCAATTTATGAAATACAGTGTAAATTGGAATCTTGTGTTTTGTCACTTTTATTGCAAATCAAACAGCTATTTTAATATTTTTTACAAGTGTTATATTTCATTTTGAAAAGACAGAACGCTCATCAAAATGAATTTTAGACTACTATCGCTATAGAAACAAGGTAATGAAAATCTAATCGCTGAATCACTACTCACAATTCAACGAACTGTGTCTAGTTGTGATTGTCCCACACTTTCATATTCATACCGCAATCCGATATTTGAAACACTGTGCAATGAATAGCTCTGTCGGACATTAATAAGCGAAACACTACAAATTCTTGCCACAGACCAGTAATGACCACACTTCCAGTGGCACATATTAAAGCCAGAATCCTCAATGATATTCATTTGTGCTCGCCCGTGCGGGCGAAATAATTCCGCTAGTCCTTCCCAAATAGCTTTAGAAGAGGATTTCGACAGGTCAAAGCCATGACAAGTCCAAAATCCTTTCCCCCCAAATGCAATATCATGACTCGCTTTTCACTACGGTATTTCCCCCAATAAATCTCGGTACATCCCAATATATATCTGGCCCCTATGTATATAACTGTTTACACAATAAGCATCTGAGAGTGGCCGCAAACCCAATTGAAACCGACTATTGGGCATTAATATAACTTCTTCTGCGCGTAAATGAAGAGATTAATTCCAGATGAGATGCATTAATGACGTCCGGCCGACAATACAATGTGAGTGGCCAGAGGGGGTTTTCGTGAATTGATTGAGTTAGCTGCAACCGCAACTACTTCTCATTAACCGCGATGGCAGATGTAATATTCGCCCCACTGACTGCCCCTCGCGCCACTGACAGGGGAAAATACCAGCACGAGGGGGGGGGGTCTTAAAGTTTGACAGAAGGGCGTCTTTAGGAATGCTGGCGGGGCGAGGGAAACATCACTGTCAATTCGAAGTCGAATGAATTAATCATAGGTTTGGGTTTGGTTGCTGCAGCAGGAAATTGGGATTTTGCAAGTTTAAATAGGAGGGGATGGGGTGTCAGAATGGTGGGATCTGATTTGCAATCCCAAGCGAGGAATCAAGTTATTTTATTTTATCTTTGCTTGAATATGACATGTACTTGCTGTATGAGGTCATAAAGAAAATTGGTTTAAACACTTTGGAAATTGTTTTATATAATGTAAGGAAAAGTATTAAATAATGTAATTAAACAAGTAAAATTGTTAAACTACTTCGAATAATTGCGTCTTTTCTCGAGTCTATTCGAGAACACAAATGCAGATACTTCTTGCTTGAAAGGGTTTGCTTTGTCGTTCTACGGTCAATTTGTGCACACTTTGGGCTAATTAGACGGGGACTTACAGTTTAACGTGGATTCCGTACCCCTCACACACATCCTTGCCAACACCAGGATTTGAACCTGAAGCCTGTGGTACCAACAGCCAGAGTGCTAGCAAATTGGTATCAGGCCGTTCAAAAGCAGGTGACTGAAAATTTGATTGAAAATTTTACTTTTAAATTAAAATTACTTTTCTTTCATACGCCATTTCGATATTCATTACAATGCTCTGAAGCTCCAGATACTCATTGATTGAACTCCAAAATTTAATAATTCGCAGGTTGGATGGAAAAGTACTTAAGAGCGAAATTTTGGTACTTCGTTTTTCTTCGAGTATATATTATTATTAGAATTAAAGCATTTCAAATAACTTAAGAATATAACTTAAAAGTCAATTCAGAAATATGCTTTGCAATAATATTTTTCCTGTAACACAGGCCTTTCAATTTTTGAAATACAATGTAAATTGGAACCTTGCATTTTGCAAATTGGAATCTTGCGCAATGTAAATTGGAAGCTTTCTTTAAATTTAGGAAATACAATGTAAATTGGAATCTTTTTTTAAATTTACAAAATACAATATAAATTGGAATCTTTCTTTAAATTTAGGAAATACAATGTAAATTGGAATCTTTCTTTCAATTTACAAAATACAATGTAAATTGGAATCTTTCTTTAAATTTACAAAATACAATGTAAATTGGAATCTTTCTTTCAATTTATGAAATACAATGTAAATTGGAATCTTGCGTCTTTCAATTTATGAAATACATTGATGGTAATCTTGTAAATTGTAATCTTACGTTTTGTCATTTTCTTTTGTCATAACTTTTTCTCTTCCAAAACTCTTCTTATCTGAGAAAAGATGCTTTAATAGGTACTTCTATGCAAAATCTTGGTGCGTCGTTTTATCAATGAATAAATAATATTCTTAGAATTAAAACATTTAAAAATACAACTTAATTGTCAATTCAGAAATATACTTTGTAATAATATTTTTCCTGTTAACAAAGAAAAATAAGTCTCATAATTCATAAAATACAATGTAAATTGGAATCTTGCGCAATGTAGATTGGAATATTGGGTCTTCAATTTAAGAAATACAGTGTAAATTGGTATTTTGTGCCTTTCAATTGATGAAATGCAATGTAAATTGGAATCTAGTGTTTTGTCATTTTTCTGGCAAATCAATTAGATTTTAATTTAATTTTTTTTATAAGTCAATTTTGAAAAGGAAGAGTGCACAACGACATTTATTATCTCTATAGAAACAAGGTAATGAAATTCTAATCGCTGAATAACTACTCACGATTCCACTAACTGTGTCAAATTGGGATTGTCTCACACTTTCATATTCATACGGCAATCCGATATCTGAAACACACTGCAATAAATAGCTCCCTCGGACATTAATAAGCGAAACACTACAAATTCTTGCCACAGACCAGTAATGACCACACTTCCAGTGGCACATATTAAAGCCAGAATTCTCAATGATATTCCTTTGTGCTCGCCCGTGCGGGCGAAATAATTCCACCAATCCTTCCCAAATAGCTTTAGAGGAGGATTTCGACAGGTCAAAGCCATGACAAGTCCAAAATCCTTTCCCCCAAAATGCAATATCATTACTACTCGCTTTTCACCACGCTATTTCCCCCAATAAATCTCGGTACATCCCAATATATATCTGGCCCCTATGCATATAACTGTTTACACAATAAGCATCTGAGAGTGGCCGCAAAACCCAATTGAAACCGACTATTGGGCATTAATATAACTTCTGCCGCGCGTAAATGAAGAGATTAATTCCAGATGAGATGCATTAATGACGTCCGGCAGCCGACAATACAATGTGAGTGGCCAGGGAGGTCTTCGTGAATTGATTGAGTTAGCTGCAACCGCAACTACTTCTCATTAACCGCGATGGCAGATGTAATATTCACCCCACTGACTGCCCCTCGCACTACTGACATTCGGATAAAAGGGGGAAATAAGAGCACGAGGGGGTGGAGGTCTTAAAGTTTGACAGAAGGGCGTCTTTAGGAATGCTGGGGGGCGGCGAGGGAAACGTCACTGTCGAATGAAGTCGAATGAATTAATCATAGGTTTGGGTTTGGTTGCTGCTGCAGGAAATTGGGATTTTGCAAGTTTAAGTAGGAGGGGATGGGGTGTCAGAATGGTGGGATCTGATTTGCAATCCCCAGTGAGGAATCAAGCTATTTTATTTTATCTTTGCTTGAATATGACATGTACTTGCTGTATGAGATCATAAAGAAAATTGGCTTAAAGAATTTTGCATTTGTTTTATATAATCTAAACTAAGGAAAAGTATTAAATAATGTAATCAAACAAGTAAAATTGTTAAATTAGATTCCAAAAATTGCATCTTTTCCCAAGTGTATTCGAAAATGCAAACGCAGATACTTTTTACTTGAAAGGGACATGACACTGTGTATTTTAAGCCGCAATGAAGCTTGTACTAGGAAATAAAATTGGTAATTACCGTAGCAAAATGATTCGCTTGACTTCAAGTTACTAGATTTGCTATCATCTTCACAAAGAACGGTCAGCGATACATTACCTACAGAGGTAAAAAAGGTATACGTAAAATTATCTACAAAAGTACTCCTCCTATAAGTAATAGCACAAACATTCCAATAACGATAGCAAAAATGTTCTTAAATATACCTGTCTTAATGATCATTTAAAAATACCTGAATTGATCCTCTTAAGGATCAATTCAGAAATATAGTTCGTAATATTTTTCCTGTTTATATACCAACAGAAGCCTTTCAATTGATGAAATACAATGTAAATTGGAATTCTGCTTTAAATTTAAGAAATACAATGTAAATTGGAATTTTTCTTTCAATTTAAGAAATACAATGTAAATTGAATTTTTCTTTCAATTTAAGAAATACAATGTAAATTGGAATTTTTCTTTCAATTTAAAAATACAATGTAAATTGGAATTTTTCTTTCAATTTAAGAAATACAATGTAAATTGGAATTTTTCTATCAATTTAAAATACAATGTAAATTGGAATTTTTCTTTCAATTTAAAAATACAATGTAAATTGGAATTTTTCTTTCAATTTAAGAAATACAATGTAAATTGGAATTTTTCTTTCAATTTAAGAAATACAATGTAAATTGGAATTTTTCTATCAATTTAAAAATACAATGTAAATTGGAATTTTTCTTTCAATTTAAGAAATACAATGTAAATTGGAATTTTTCTTTCAATTTAAGAAATACAATGTAAATTGGAATTTTTCTTTCAATTTAAGAAATACAATGTAAATTGGAATTTTTCTTTCAATTTAAGAAATACAATGTAAATTGGAATTTTTCTATCAATTTATGAAATACAATGTAAATTGGAATTCTGCTTTCAAATTAAGAAATACAATGTAAATTGGAATTTTTCTTTCAATTTAAAAATACAATGTAAATTGGAATTTTTCTATCAATTTAAAGAAATACAATGTAAATTGGAATTTTCTTTTCAATTTAAGAAATACAAGGTAAATTGGAATTTTTCTTTCAATTTAAGAAATACAATGTAAATTGGAATTTTTCTATCAATTTATGAAATACAAAAATTGGAATTTGGCATTTTGTAAATTGGAATCTTGCGTCTTTCAGTTTATGAAATACAATGTAAATTACATTTTTCTTTTTGTCACTTTTCTCGTATATAAACCGTTAATTTAATATTTTTTTACAAGTGTCATATTTAATTTTGAAAAAGAAAGAGAGCATATCAAAGTGACTTTCAAAACAACTATCTCTATAGAAACAAGATTATGAAATTCTAATCGTTGAACAACTACTCACGATTCCACTAACTGCGTCCAATTGCGATTGTCCCACACTTTCATATTCATACGGCAATCCGATATTAGAATCTTAGCATAGCAATTGTTACACTCTAGTTAGTATTTTTGCTTCATTTCCGTTAGTTAGATAATAAAGTGAGAATATTTCTGGTATCTCAAAATTGAGTAGACTAAACATTCAACCATCCAACTCTATGATAAGTATTATATGTTCGATGTCCACCGTTTCTTATGAGAAATATTAGGATTACAAATATGATGCATTTGGATATAATATTATTTTACTGCATCGAAATTTGTATTTGTACATTTCTAAAGATTGTATATTTCTTTTAGAGTATTAGCAATTAAAATTAACTTATTGTCCTTAATTAAACTTACTTTTCATTCTATTTTCGTTCAAAAATTAATAAAAGAATCTTAACATAACAATTGTTGCACTCTAATTAGTATTTTTGGGTCTTTTCTTTTAGTCAGATGATAAAGTTTAGAATGTTTCTGGTACCCCCAAACTGAGTAGACTAAAAATTCAAACTTTCAAATCTATGAAAAGTATGACAGGTTCAATGTCTGCGTTTCTTATGAGAACCATTATGATTAAAAATATGATTAATTGTGTATAATATTATTTAACTGCATCGAATTTTATATTTGTACATTTCTGCAACACCAATTACTATGTGCGAATACCCAAATTCAGATCGACTTGCAAAAGTTAAGTGACAGAGGGGAGAAACAAACTTCGTACTAGTGAAATAATTATTTTTTAAAGCTTTCATTTTTTATTTCATTTATATTTATATATTTTTTATATTTTATTTTTAGCGTTACATATTTCTTTTCAGTGTGCGTTTTGTATCATTATTATTATATTATCTATGTTTACATGCAAGAATAATAGTAAAAACAAAAATAATAACTGATTATGTTTCAATTTTTCACTCCAAAAAATGTCCATAGTGGTCCTAAATCTAATATGGGGATATATAATTTTATTTGCGGTCCGCGGAGTTATGATGCCTTTCCAAAGTAGCCTGGACTATCATTCGGGTTGACCACCTCTGTTCTAACCAATAGCTTCATAAATTTCTTGGGTTACTGAAGATTGGTGTACTCCCATGTGTTTTCGCCCAGCAAAGTATGTTCACATATAATAAATTGAAATTGAAATGGAAGGACTCCAAAAAATGTCCATAGTGGTCCTAAATCTAATATGGGGATATATAATTTTATTTGCGGTCCGCGGAGTTATGATGCCTTTCCAAAGTAGTCTGGACTATCATTCGTTGACCACCTCTGTTCGCTTCATAAATTTCTTGTGTTACTGAAGATTGGTGTACTCCCATGTGTTTTCCCCAGCAAAGTATGTTCACATATAATAAATTGAAATTGAAATGGAAGGACTCCAAAAAATGTCCATAGTGGTCCTAAATCTAATATGGGGATATATAATTTTATTTGCGGTCCGCGGAGTTATTTGCCTTTCAAAGTAGCCTGGACTATCATTCGGGTTGACCACCTCTGTTCTAAAAATAGCTTCATAAATTTCTTGTGTTACTGAAGATTGGTGTACTCCCATTTTTTCGCCCAGCAAAGTATGTTCACATATAATAAATTTTGAAATGGAAGGACTCCAAAAAATGTCCATAGTGGTCCTAAATCTAATATGGGGATATATAATTTTATTTGCGGTCCGCGGAGTTATGATGCCTTTCCAAAGTAGCCTGGACTATCATTCGGGTTGACCACCTCTGTTCTAACCAATAGCTTCATAAATTTCTTGGGTTACTGAAGATTGGTGTACTCCCATGTGTTTTCGCCCAGCAAAGTATGTTCACATATAATAAATTGAAATTGAAATGGAAGGACTCCAAAAATGTCCATAGTGGTCCTAAATCTAATATGGGGATATATAATTTTATTTGCGGTCCGCGGAGTTATGATGCCTTTCCAAAGTAGCCTGGACTATCATTCGGGTTGACCACCTCTGTTCTAACCAATAGCTTCATAAATTTCTTGGGTTACTGAAGATTGGTGTACTCCCATGTGTTTTCGCCCAGCAAAGTATGTTCACATATAATAAATTGAAATTGAAATGGAAGGACTCCAAAAAATGTTCCTAAATCTAATATGGGGATATATAATTTTATTTGTTTATGATGCCTTTCCAAAGTAGCCTGGACTATCATTCGGGTTGACCACCTCTGTTCTAACCAATAGCTTCATAAATTTCTTGGGTTACTGAAGATTGGTGTACTCCCATGTGTTTTCGCCCAGCAAAGTATGTTCACATATAATAAATTGAAATTCAAATGGAATGATTTGAATTCTTTTATATTTATTTTTCATTTCTATTTTTAATGATTTAAAAACTCTATTTTGCCTCTTTTTAAATTGTGAAAATTCTAATTCTTTTAAATCAAAAATTTAATTCTTCATTTTGTTTTTAAATTATAAATGCAGATTTTCATTCTTAAATTAGTTTTTTAAAAAATTGTAATTAAATCACAAAACCAACTTCAACAAACATTGCAAAAAAAAAAACATTTAAAAAATGGTTCTAAAATTTTAATATCGAACTCCACGCTGCTTTTGGATAATCTTTGTAGTCCTCTCTCTATCTGCAAGAACCACTCTATTAGTTCTTCCAAAATCCAGCAAATGGATTCCAAGTTCTGCTTTCCTTTCTACTAACTTTCTTTTTAGCCCCTTCCAGTTAATTTCATATTTCTTTCTCGCTAGAAGCACAAAAGAACAAAAAAAAGAAAGAAACAGGCACGTTCCAGTAATGGTTTCTTGATGGTTCTTTGGACCCTCTGATTAATTCTTCTGTAACGAGGCCATGCCGGTAGCGCTTCTATTAATTTAACCTCCACTTCTATGCCTGAAATTTAGTATCTCTTGTAATATTTCAACAATTGCTTCTCCATAAAGTTCTAAATTTATTAAATGTTCCTGTCATTACTGAATTTAAAGCTCTTGAGGGGATTCTGCACTTTAGGGGCCCTATTTCGCCAAGACACTTTTCAGTGCCAAATGGAATCGCCAAAACCGCAATATTTTGTAACATGCAGCGACTCTTCTATTTGTTTAGGAGAGGACTTGGCAAAAACCGCAAGGGAAAATAATCGCCAAATAAACAAACGGAATCCTAAAATGCAGAACATCAGTTCTTGTAGTATTGTGATCAATTGCTTCATAAATTTCCTGGGTTATTGAACATTGATATATTCCAATGTGTTTTCGTCCAGCAAATTTTGTTCACGTGTGATAAATTGAAATTGACATTAAAGGATGTAAATTTTTACATTCTATTTCTATTGATTTAAACACTCTATTTTGTCTGGGTTTTTTTAAATTGTGTGGATTCTAATTGATTTTTCTTTCTTTTAAATCAAAAATTTACTTCTATAATTAGTTTTTAAATTATAACTGCAAATTTTCACATTTTTAACAAATGTATGAAAAACTGTAATTAAATCATAAAACCATTCACCAAACATTACAAGAAAAAAACATTTAAAAAATTGTTCTAAAATTCTAATATTGAACCTCACGCTGCTTTTGGACAATCTTTGTAGTTCTCTCTATCTGTAAGAGCCACTCTATTAGTTCTTCCAAAATCCAGCAGATGGATCCGAAGATCTGCTTTACTTCCTACTAACTTTCTTTTAGCCCCTTCCAATTAATTTCATATTTCTTTCTCGCTAGAAGCACAAAAGAACAAAAAAAAAAATGAAAGAAACAGGCACGTTCCAGTAATGGTTTCTTGATGGTTCCTTGGACCTTCTGATTAATTCTTCTGTACCGAGGCCAAGCCGGTAGCGCTTCTATTTATTTCGGTTACTTTTTTATCTTCGCGTCCTTTAGTTGCTTTTTGTTCACGTGATGTGGCAACAATCGGCGTTATGAGAAGATAAACCATTGCCGGAATAAAATTCTGTATATTTTTTTTGCTTGTTTGATTGCGCTCAGTTCGTATCGTTTGCGTTCCTTTGTACCGTTCTTCCTTCAATTGTGGCTTTGTTCGAGCGTTATTGGATAGCAAGCTTGTTATAAAGAATTGAATTTAACCACTCAAAGTGTACAACAAAAATTTTAAAGGCAAGTTTTTAAAGAAATTTTCTTTTTTTCGGGTAGGGATCTTTTTTTTTAATTAAAGATTTTGGTTT
>BPLQ01002359.1:0-7500 GCA_021605075.1 Caerostris darwini | reverse complement strand
CTTTATTGTAAATATTTTACTAAAATATAATGTATATTTGAAATAGTGTTGCAGTTGTGAATATTATTTCAAGTGAAAATCGGAGCAAATTTTTTAATATATGCCCTACATTTTTTTAGAATTTAATTTCAAATTACAGGGCCTATATGTCCGAGTGACTCTGGTGCTCTCTGTCACTCGGTACCACAGGTTTCGGATTCGAGTCCTGGCGATGGCATAGATGTGTGTGAGGGGTTCGGAATCCACGTAAAACTGTAGATCCCGGTCTAATTAGCATAAAATGTGCACAAAATGGCCATAGAGCGACAAACTAAACCATTGAATTGACTAAATAGGTCTTAATTTTCTGCCTGTTTTCAAAATAAGCACCTTGTAGTTTCGTGAATCACGCCGTGTGTTAATTAAGGTCTGCTGCAGACCAGGCAGTTAGATTTGTCGTAGACTCGAGTCTTTGGTTGGAATATATAAATTATATGTCAGTTATTTGTACTTTTTTATTTTGGGGAAGGGTTTGAAAAGGTTTCCTATAAATGATTCTAAACGTTTTTTTGGTGTTTTATTGTAAATATTTTAGCAGCATTTATAGTTTAATAATATTCTATAAGCTAGCATTTATAGTTTTTACAATTGTAAATAATATTTCAAGTGAAAATCTGAGCAAATTTTTTAACACATGCATTATCTTCTTGTCTTAATTAGTACTTCAAATTACGTACTTACTAATACAATGAACTTTCTAAAATAATTGATTAAGTTGTACTCAATCGCTTATTATCTTAAAAAGAATAAGTGATTTTGATGTTTTTGCAAATACTGATGAACATCAAGCTTGAAATTTCAATTTTACATTAATATTATAGTTGATAACATTTTCTGAATCGTACTTTTAGACAATTTTCATGGAGGTCTAATATACATGAATAGGTTTCGAAATTCTTTTTGTATAGTATTCAAAAATTTTGAAAAAAATAAATTTTGCTGAAATTTGTTTGCAAAGCATTAATTTGAAAATTTCAATAACCAAATTTCAATTTCAATTCCAAATTCAATTTCAATTTCAAATTTCAAATTTCCAGTCACAGGAATGTGACCACCACCTACTTTCGACGTCAACGTGAAATAACCAATCACAAAAGGCAGGTGGCAGCACATTGCAGTGGAGTGTATATAAAGAATTCCACTTGATACCACTTAAATACCACTTAATACCACATTCCACTCTCCACTTAAAGCCAAAACATACAAGAGTGTATATTCTGGCTTTTGAAAGGAAGTCACATTAATATGACTGGACTGTATATATATATATATGTATATATATACACTCAAGAGCCAAAACAATATGACCACCTGTCAATAACGAGTTGGCCCACCCTTGGCGCGCAACACAGCTTCAACCCGCCTTGGCATGGATTAATACCACCACTTAATACCAGTTAAATACCACTTCCACCTGATCACGTGCCTTCCACGTCATCCAGGCGAGTTCATTGCGAAATGTAGGGGTGGTCATAATGTTTTGGCTCTTGAGCGTATATACCCATCGTGGTATTTATGCATTTGACATTCTAGTGGCGAATGCTTTCGAATGCCAGACACTTTGATATATTTATTATTAAATAATATCATAATAAATATATTCGTTTGTTTTGGTGAAATGCATGTAGATAAAATTATTTTTAAGAAATAAATCCCAGTCCCCATATCTCCCTCCATTGTGGTGGGTATGCATTTGATATTCTAGTGGCGAATGATACCGATTTTCAAATGCTGGGCTCTTTGACTTTTATTATTAAATGATGAAGCATAAAAAAATTTAAAACATTTTTGTAAAATGCATCTAGATAAAACTATTTATAATAAATAAATCATAGCCCTCATAAACAGTCCAGTCATCTTTGATGTGACCACCACCTACTTTCGACGTCAACGTGAAATAACCAATCACAAAAGGCAGATGGCAGCACATTGCAGTGGAATGTATATAAAGAATTCCACTCAAATACTACTTAATTCCACATTCCACACTCCACTTATAGCCAGAATATACAAGAGTGTATATTCTGGCTTTTGACAGGTGGTCACATTAATGTGACTGGACTGTGTATGTGTAGTAACGTACAGATACATTCATATACTACTGTATCCAAAAAGTAAGATCAGTTTTAAATTTAAATTTACCGGGCATATAGTATTTCAATTTTTTTTAGGTTGTTTGGCACTGTCCCTGACAACTGTGTGAAATTTGACGTCAAAATATTCATTAGTACTTGAGTTACGCTTGGTTTTGTGACATGCTAAAACTGATTTCGGCGATTTTTGAAATGTCTCTTCAATCGACTCAAAATAGTGTCCCCTGAGTGGTCTTTTGAGTTTAGGGAATAGCCAAAAGTAGCACGTTGCTAAATTAGATGAATTCGGTGGTTGTAAAAAGATATGGTTTTCATTTTTGGCGAAAAAGTCACGAAGAATCAATGCAGTATGAGCTGGCGTATTCAGTGTTTTCGGTACCAATCGAAATTTGACGTGTTTGAAGTCCAAAATATCTTTTAAAATGGAATTTTGAAATTCCAACATCAGCAGCAAGGTCTCTAATTGTAAATCTATACTAGCAGAACTCGGCATACGTTATCTTGCTAAAGAAAATACATTGTAGAACATTACATATCACGAATATATTCTTCATGTTCCAGTATATGTGCATACTGATTTTCATGGATATGGTTTGAACTGATGATGACTGTTATATACGATGAAATATTGTAGCACCATCTGGTGGCAAGTAACATTAAAGTGGATAGTGCGAACATACATATTATTCGAATACATATTATTCGAACATACATAGTACTCGAATACATATTATTACAATTTTTCGTAGTGATTGGTTGAACGTTATAGACTCCAGCACCATCTGGTGGCAACTTACAAGAAAAGGGATAGCATAAAAACATTCTCCATGTTTTTCCAAACCCACACGCACACAAAATTTCATTAAAATTGGTCAAGCCGTTTTGGAAGACTTCAGAGATAAACACACGTACAAAAGAATTTATATATATATTACAAATAATAAAAATTAAAGTGTTCCCATGAACCTGAAAGTGGCTCCTTCTTGAAGCCATTATAGGTCTAATATAGGCCGAGATGTTACAGTATCAAACTAAAAATATTAAAGCAGTTAGAAATATTTTACATTTAATTCAATATCTTATGTAATTATTTTGTGAAATATTTTATTTAATTATTTTTTCAGCTGGTTGATTATAGTTCAATTTTATTCCTTATAAAAGCTTACAAAAAAAATGTAAGGAAATTAAATAATATTGTATTATTCAGTGGGTAATGGATTCTTGCTTTATTTATATTTAAAACATTATTCAAGTTTAATACGAATTTATTGATAAACTAGTTTTGCTGGTGAAGTAAAGTAAAATTTATCGGATTAAATTATTGCTAGTTATTTAAAAAAAAAGCATAGTTATTTGAGTTAGTAGAACTTGCTATTAAGTTAGCTAACTTTAAAATTAACAGTTAACGTTATAATTTAACTATATTCGACGACTGTTCATGTGGGAAATTGTCGTGCTGTCTAGTCGGACGGGTTCGAAAAGAATGCTGTCAGGGGAAGGGTGAATGCCATTTAAAAGGGATTTTGATTGCAGTAAAAACGAAATTTAAGTTTTAATAATTCAAATTTTAGATAAAAACAATATTAAGTGAAAAACTAGTTCAAAAAAATTCCACCCTAACTGATATGTTTTGTTTCAGAACAACTTTAAGTAGCGTATATCTGACTAGCATCTCTAATAAGTAATCGATTCACATGTTTCCGCCATTGAATGTTTTAATCAATGGTGGTGGTTCATTAGTAGTTTAATGGTTAATTCATCTGTTTCCGCCATAAAACCGGATGTTTACCATTACACGCTATTTGTGGTCGGAGTATGAAATATAGTTTTAATGTCATCATCATCAATGCCACAACAGCCCCATGGCCGTCTGCCTATTGGCAGATTTCTATACAGGGTATGTTATTCTTTTTACGGGATAGGGTTGTCAGCCCTATACTCAATAGTCATATTATCAATAGCCCCATCATCAATAGTCGAGACTTACTGTTTAAAGGGGATTTCGACCCACTAAAAACATACCTGGAATCACCGGGACCCGAACCCGAAACATGGGGCACAAATGGCCAGTGCGCTAGTCACTCGGCCATCAAGGCTCTAATTTTAATGTGTCAAACTAAAAGTATTGAAACAATTAAAAATATTTTACATTTAATTCAATATCATATGTAATTCCTTCGATGTAATATTTAATGTCCTTTTTTTAAAAAGTGTGTATTCAATGTAATATTTAATGTTTATTTTTTATTTATTCCTTAAAAAGGCTTATGAAAAAAAAAATGAAATAAAACAATAGTGTATTATTCAGTGGGTAAAGCATTGTTGCTTTATTTAAACTTAAAACATAATTCAATTTTAATAGGGATTTATTGATATACTTGTTATGCTGGTACAGTTAAGTGAAATATATCGCATTAAAATACTGCGGGACAAAAAAAATATATAGTTATTTGAGTTAGAATTCTAACTTAATAGCAGGTTTCACTTTTTTTTCTTTAGCCTTATTTTCACATTCGACAAACCAAAGTGTAAATGATTTTGGTGACAAAAATTAAATTCAGAAAACGGTAGTTCATTACATAAATTTAAAAAAAAAGAGCTATTGCTCTATAAACTACTTTATGCTAATGATCATTCATTTTGCGTGAAACGAAGATTACTGTAGAACATTTTTAGAACCTAAAGAGGTTTCTTAATTTTTCCCTTTTTCGACATTTCCTTTTTTCTTTTTTTATTATTTTCTCTTTCTCTAATCTTCAAGCAAAGAATCTTTTTAGATTTTTCTTTCACTGGAAAGCTTAAACACATCTTGTTCTAGTTTTTTTTTTTTTTTTTTTCCGTCGACAATTTTTGCATAAGATAATGATAAGGTAGATTATGATAACGGAGTTTGGGACAGTAATTTTCTTTCGTGAGGGAAATGAGAAAATAATTATAGGTGCGCATAAAACTGCAGCAAAATTTGCATTGCCGAACAAAAGGGGAATAGGAGAGGGAAAAACCGCAGAAAAAGTAGGGAAAAAAGGGAAACATCTAGTTCACGAGGGATTTGAAGTAATTCCCGCCTTATCGAAATACGGAAACGTAGTTTAGTAATTTATTCTTTTCTGTTTCTTCGTATTCTACGTGAGAAAAAAAGGTTTTCTTGTTCACAGATGAAATTTCTGGAACTGAAATGTATTTATTTATACTACTTTTGAAAAATGAATAGGAATTATTTATTTCTAAATGAAGTGATATTCTATCCGTTTTGCTCTGAATTCATTACCTTTTCGTTTTCTATTATGTTTAGAGGAAGTAGCATAATTACTTTTCTTTTTTATACAAAAAGTTTTCCCTATAGAAGAAGGGGGAATCAAATGGAAATGAATCAAATGATTTTCGAACTCGATGAAAAACACTTTCCGGTTTAATGATTTATTGTCTTTATTCCTGACGTAAACACAGAAACTTTCAGTTCAACTCACTTGCCAGCCTTCCAGTAGAATCACAACTATAAAACAGAACAAAATAAAATAATAAAATCCGGACAGTAACGTTTTTTAAGAACCAATCTTATAACATAAAATGTATAGTTTTTTATTTAGTTAGTTAGTTTTTCACTTATTGATATATTTACCAAATTATTACTATATTTGTATATTTTAATAAATAGTCTGCTTTCCTATTATGTACGAAAAAAATGTGTTATTGGTTCCTATCCTACTTGGTCGACAACAACACCGAGACCAGGCGTGGTAAGTAACCTAAGTAATCTAATGATTAGTAAGTAAGTATCTAGACCTGGTGTAAGACTGGGGGATATTAGACCTGGACCTACTGTTTAAAGTAGATTCAGAACCACATGTCAAACAAACCTACAGCGCCGTCACTCGAACTCAAAACATGTGGCACCGAGTGCCAGTCACTCGGTAATCATGTCCCTAATTTTAATGTATCAAACTTAAAGTATTAAAGCAATTAAAAAAAATTTACATTTAATTCAATATCGTGTGTAATCTATTCAATGCAATATTTAATTTCATTATTTTTTTTCAGCTCGTTTATTGTATTCTAACTTTGTTCCTTAAAAAGATTATGAAAAAAAGTACTGAAGTAAAATAATATTGTATTATTCTGTGGGTAAAGCATTCTTGCTTTCTTTAAACTTAAAACGTAATTCGAGTTTAATAGGAATTTATCGATAAGCTTGTTTTGCTGCTGCAGTTAAGTAAAATATATCGCTAGATAAAGTTAAAATATTGTTAGATAAAAAAATATTGTTAGATTGTTTTTTATCTAGCTAGTTAAAATATTGCTAGATAAAAAAATATATGTAGTTATTTGAGATAGATCTATTGATTATTTGATAGATAGATTATTTGAGATCTTTATCTTTATTTTCACATTCGACAAACCAAAGTGTAAATGATTTTGGTGACAAAAATTAAATTCAGAAAACGGTAGCTCATTACATAAATTTAAGAAAAAAAGAGCTATGAGTCTATAAACTACTTTATGCTAATAATCATTCATTTTGCGTGAAACGAAGATTACTGTAGAACATTTTTAGTACCTAAAGAGGTTTCTTAATTTTTCCCTTTTTCGACATTTCCTTTTTTATTTTTTTATTATTTTCTCTTTCTCTAATCTTCAAGCAGAGAATCTTTTTATATTTTTCTTTCACTGAAAAGCTTAAACACATCTTGTTCTAGTTTTTTTTTTTTTTTGCCATCGACAATTTTTGCATAAGATAATGATAAAGTAGATTATGATAACGGAGTTTGGGACAATAATTTTCTTTCGTGGGGAAATGAGAAAATAATTATAGGTGCGCATAAAACTGCAGGAAAATTTGCATTGCCGAACAAAGGGGAATAAGGAGGGAAAAACCGCAGAAAAGTAGTAGGGAAAAAGGAAACATCAGTTCACGAGGGATTTGAAGTAATTCCGCCTTATCGAAATACGGAAACTTAGTTTAGTAATTTATTCTTTTCTGTTTCTTCGTATTCTACGTGAAAAAAAGGTTTTTCTTGTTCTGAATGAAATTTCTGGAACTGAAATGTATTCATTTATACCTTTTGAAAATGAATAGGGTATTTATTTCTAAATGAAGTGATATTCTATCCATTTTTCTCTGAATCCATTACCTTTTCGTTTTCTATTATGTTTAGAGGAAGTAGCATAATTACTTTTCTTTTTTATACAAATAATTTTTCCTGTAAAAGAATGGAAATGAATCAAAATCATTTTCGATAGCAATGAAAAACACTTTCCACATTAATGATTTATTGTCTTCATTCCTGACATAAACACAGAAACTTTCAGTGCAACTCCTTGCCAGCCTTCTAATAGAATCGCAACAATAAAACACAACAAAAATAATAAA
>BPLQ01002358.1:0-23818 GCA_021605075.1 Caerostris darwini | reverse complement strand
AGAAAAGCCTACACAGGTTCAGAAGATCCCGTCAGCTAATTTTTTTTCCTACCATGATATATAGATTTAGTTAAAATAATCACAATTCTCAAGCAACAATTAATTATGAATACTTAAAATAATAATAATATTTGCTAAGACTAACAAGAACAAAGGTCAAAGTTTTATTATAATTCATTAAAACTGATACTTTTCCGGAAAGTTATAACATTGAACCGATCTGACGCAATTATTGACATTACTCCATTCCAATATGTGAGTTCAATGCTTTATTCGGAAACCTGATTACAGAAACACTCCGCGCATTGCAGACAACCCCTCGAGAATCATCCACCGGGCTAAAGCTGAGCACACAGATCTTTTCATTGGAACAACGGACGCCCGCTTTCCAAGAATGCCTGGTCCCTCCCTGTTTCGCAACCAGGTTTTCTTCAGACAGGAAAGCCTGGAGCAGCACACACTCCGCTGAACAAACAGGGTTTATTTTGAACAGAGTTCTTCTCCGCCTCTGAACCGCATACGCAGTTGCTGGGATATCAGCTGTGAAACAGTTCGTTCATCATGGTGCCACTTCCCATCGCTGTCATGACACACGATTTCGGGATAAATATAATGAAATAAGCTTATCTGACACATTAGTTGGAATAGAGGTTGAGCAAATATTCTTTGCTGAGATTTTTCTTTATGCAGGTCTTAGAATTTGAATTTGATAATTTAATATAGATTGGATTTGACAAAGCAATCTTTGGTTTGGTTTGGTTTGTTGTTCTACTGTCATTTTTTGCACATATTAGGCTAATTCGACTGGGATTACAGTTTAACGTGGATTTTGAACCCCTAACAAACATCTATGAAAACAATCTTTGAGATAGTCTTATCATTTGGCTATTTCATTTCAAACTATTTAGTTTTGCATTTTCAAAAATTACTACAAAAATTAAAGCATGTAGATTATGAAGATACATATCAGTATGACATGTTGAATATCTTGTTTGATTTCCGAATAATTGGATTCGAATTCCAACAGATGAAAGTAAACTGGGCATGATAAATCTGTACTCTACACATCTGTCAAGCCCAGGTCGTCATACTCAAATTCCTAAGAGGAATCTAATACCCCAGATGCCATCTTTGAAAGTATTATTTCAAAATTATAGTGGGCAACGGTGAGTGGAGTTAAGTAGGGGCCTCCATAGTGATTTCCGTATAAAACTGGATATGGTAGGTCAAAGAACCTCGCATTCAAACATTATTGGCTTAGATAACAAAAATGGAGCCAAAAGTGATGTATTGCCAAATAACGGGTTTCAGAATAGTTGGATGTGAAACCCAACAGATGAAATCGAACTGGGAATAACAAATCTGTAGCTTACAAATCTGCCAAGCCCAGATCGTCGTACTCAAATTCCTAAGACTACCCTAAGTGCCATCCCTAAAGGTATTATTTCGAAATTAGACTGGAACACTGTGGATACAGTTAAGTAGGGGCCTCCATGATGATCTCCTATAAAACTGGATATGGTTAATAACTTTAGGTCAAAGAACTTCGCATTCAAAAGTTATTGGCATAGATTACAAAAAGTAGAGGCTGAAATGGTGTATTGCCAAATACTTTGCATTTAGGTTTTAGGAAATTTTAACACGAAGACGTATTACACAAATTGAAAATTCTCGTGTTTTCATAAATATATAATGGAGAAAGATAATAAGGCATTATAGTGACCTCAAGACCTTTCTAAGTGGTGATTATATTTCAAAATTATTAATGAGTTAGTATAATCATGTACGAACGTTTAGAAGCACTTTCATGCTTGATCAACAGACAAAAAGATTATAAAAATATAGTTTTACCGCTCTTTTTAGTCGAATATTTCATAGCGAAAATTATAATCTATAATTCTTCTACCCTTTTATATAGTGGTAAAAGAAACGAATAAAAAATTATGTATAATTGAGAATTAAAAAAAAGAGCAATTGTTTTCAGGCAGAAAAATTTTGGGGGAAAAGAAAGACACAATTCAAATTTAATATCAAATATTAACATTTATTGAATTAGTTAAGACAGCTTACAGAACATAGAAACATACACAATGAGTACAAATATTTACATAACGCTTTGTATTTTTTTTCAAATGATGTACAATTAAAAAAAAATGTTTCTGAATTTCCCTTTCCTTTAAAGTTTCTTTCTTTATTTAAAAAAATAATCTTTTGAAGTTTGGTTTAATGAAATGTGAATACGCTTATTTAGAGTAAATATTTGTAAAGACTTCACTAAAATTTGATTGTCTTAAAAGACGATTCCATAGGGAAGAAATTCTGAAAAAAGTGTTTTTGGGTGAACCTTTCAGAGATGTGCAATTGAGTCCATGTGAAATAAAGTAGCATAAATAAAATTAATTAATTAATTTTTTTGCCATAATTTTGAATAGTACTTTTTAAAATAAAGTGATATAACCTATTGAAACATGATACCATATCATGTTACCATTGATATACCATATAGAGACTATACCCTATTGAAAAAATTTTAAGAATTTTATGATATATGATATGCACTATGTGGAAGAAAGTGCCGGGACACGACACTATAACGGCATAAACCAATATTTATTAAAATTAATAAGGGGTAGGGCCTCCTTTGGCTGCGATCACAGCTGCAACCCTTCTGGGCATGCTTTCCACTAAATTAGCCATAGTGGCAAGAGGAATTTCCTTCCAAATGTTTAACAGGAAGTTCCATAGTTCAGGCTTGCTTTGTGGAGTAGGGTGCAGGCCCTCAACCGACGGTCCAATTCGTTCCAGAGATGTTCAATTGGGTTAAGATCAGGGCTCTGCGCCGGCCCATCCATGCGTTTAACGTTGTTGTTCACATACCAATCAAGAGTCCTCCTTGCAACATGGCCTGTTGCGTTGTCATCTTGATACCAGCAATCATCCATACCGTACGTTGCCCACAATGTAGGAAGGATATGATTGTCGAGAATATTACAGTATCTATCGGCATTCATCGCCATCAACTTTCACCAGTGGGTGAGGCCCATACCATCAATCCTCCTCCACCAAACTTTACAGTTGGGACGACACACTTGGGCAAAAGGCGTTCTCCTGGTAAACGCCATACCCAAACACGTCCATCGGAAGGGAAAAAGGTAAATCATGACTCGTCATTCCAAAGGACGCGTTTCCAGTCATCCAAAGTCCAAAGTCCAAGTACGGTGGTCTTTGGCCCATCGAAGGAGCGCTTTATTGTTGGTTTTCGTAATCAAAGGCTTATGGGCGCCGAACGTCCAGTGTAACCTAACTTATGGGCCTCGATACGAAGAGTCTTGGTCGAAACGGCCACACCTGTGGCTTGTCTAAACTCATTAGTGATGTTATTCATGGATGTTTGACGGTTACTTCGAATCTCCCTGCCGAGCACCCGCCGGTCCCTGCTGGTGAGAACTGTAGGTCGTCCCCTTCGGGGTTTGTTCTGACAGTGTCCCTCAGTCTTGTAGCGACACACAACACGTGCTACAGTTGATTTTGAGCAGTTACGGAGACGGGATATCTCCCTAATTGACAGCTTGGCAAGATGCAATCCAACCAACACACCTTTCTCGAACTCAGACAACTCTTCCCGTGGCGGCATCTTGACAAAAAACAACTCTAGTCGACTCCACAGAGTATTTATAGGATATGGCTGACACGTGATACCTATTATTGCGCATGTGTCAGCTGTATTGTCGACTTTTCTACTTTTCGAGGGGTGTTCCGTCACTTTCTTCCAGATAGTGTATGTATCTTTATTTTAATATAAAAAAATCTCGATATAGTTTAATTAGGTGTCATTAATTAACAAAATTTAATATTAAATAATTCTAACAAACGAATATAGTGTATCTGTAATAAATATCTAATTTTTATTATGATGATCAAGCGTTAAGATTATTGAATAAGTAACTATTAGTGATAAATTAGAATTAAGTTCGAAGGGAAAAAAGTAGATTAAAATAAAGAAAAACTTCGGAATTTTATTAAACTATGCAAGATTATGAGGCATCTTCACGTGTAAATATCATGCAATGAATAATAAATAATTTCTTATCACGAGATCATAGCAGATATGGAAATAGCAAGGGGAATAAAAACAAACAAACCCTGCAATGCATTTATTAAATTTGTTTATTATTCCTAGTTTCTTACAATAACAAAAAAACAACTTTTTTGTCGTTACTGTAAAAGTTTTATTCATGATTAGTGGAGCCTTGTAGTTGGAAGAAAAACAGGCAATTGAATAGGACTTATTTACATAGAAATTTTGTAATACAGTTGTTAAATGTTAAAGTCACACCTATAAATTTTAAAAAAATACAGCGGTATCATTCAGGTGGATTCAGAAACTATTAAAATTGGTTTTTTGGAAATTTTTTAGTAATAAAGCAATTTATTTATTTTAAATCACTTATTCAATTAAAATTAATTTATAGCAAAACTTTTTATTTTATAAAGGCTGTCCCAAAATTCACGCAAGTAATAATGTTTTAATAAAGAGTACAAGAGAATTTTAAAAAAAAAACAATTTGATATATTCCCCCCCCCCAAGCCTAATAAAGGTGTACTTTTATGAGAAATCAGTTCGTCCATTACCAAATATTTCAAACTATTTAGAATGTTTAGGAATTCAAATCTTGCTTCAATTTTGGGACACGCTATATAAATATGACAATAATATATAGAAATTTTTCATTTTATTTTAAGACATTTATTATCTTTAATTTTAAATATTTATTATTAATTTAAGTTATTATTATTCTAATTAATTTTTATTCTTTTAAATTTTATAAATTAATATTAGCTGTTGTAAATTTTTATTATTACTTAAATTTCTTTAATTTTAATCCCTTTTATTTGCAAATCTAAAACCCCCAATAAACCCCCCAATAATTCTAATTTAGAATCATACTGGTTATTCTATGACTTAATTTAGAATCATATTATAATATATGATTACCAACATAATTCTAATTTAGAATCATATTGGTTATTCTGTGACTTAATTTAGAATCATATTTGCAGTCATATTATTATTCTATGGTCATAAAGGTCATTGGATTATTTAAATTTGTAAATAAAAGGGAGTAAAAATAAAGATATTTTTGTAATAATAAAAATTTACAACAGCCATTAATACATTTAAAATTTAGTTATTTGAAAGGGTTTTGTTGTTTACTTATTTTGCAATATTAAATTATACGTCAAATCTTGTATGGCATAATTTCAGCTATATTATTCAGCTTTCTAGGAATTATATAATTTTAAAAATGAACAATTAACTGAAAAAGGAGCATTTAGCAATGACTTATTTAGTTCGTTGTTTCTTTTTTTTCCACATACTTGACTTTTTTTTTTTTTTTTTTTTTTTTTTTTTCATTTTCTATTTTATTTCGATACTAAATAAATAAATCGATACTATACTATTTAAATTTAAATTTTTATTCTACTTAGTGTTTTATTCATTCTCATAAAAAAGAAATTCACTCTTTTTATCAATTTATTCGAATTTTGTGATTCAATAGAAAATTCTAACATTTGAATGGAAAATTCTAATTATGCACATTAAACACCTAAAATGTATGAATCACTATCTTCAAATAAACAAATCATTCTAATTCTACGAATAATACTCTAAATTTTTCCCTGTGTTTTGCTAACCACAAACTCTAGTCATACTCAAAACAAAAGAAAGAAAAAAAAAATGCTGTGCAATCACTAATGAAACATTGTTGGAAAGCCTATTATTTAATGAGCATAATAAGTATGCAATGGCAAATGGTGTTTGTGGATGCTAAGGCAAGGACACTGCTCGCAGTGCGCAGGCGCGGGGGACGACGTCACACGTATTGCGTTTTCCCAGCTGTTGCCTACTCACGCGGAAGGAAGCTGTTTCGTGTTTTTAGCGTATGTCACTCTAGCTGCACAGGTGACGAACAGACGACGTGGACAGGCGACACGATTGTTACATGGCTCGCCTTTCGCTTGTCTCGTCCCTTTTGGCTGGATTCTCTTTCTCTTACTCAGAGAAAAACCGCCTTTCGTGCAGCTTTTATGTGTTTTTTTTTTTTAATCATGGGATTCGCAGGAAAAATAGTGTTTAAGTGATGCCTGATATCAATGCAGCATGAAATGTTATGCAAATTAAATGAATATTCAACAATTTTTTTAGGTTGATGAATTTTTCATAAAGTGTAATATTCACTTTAAAAAATTTATTAAATATGATAAGATAAGATATATTAAATTGGCCTAAAATAAAGTCTGGATTATATACTTCGTATATTTATTAGAATAATAATCTATATTTAATTGATTGAATATTTAATAGTGAAATAAAATTGTAACATTCACTTAAAATAATTTGTTTAGTTATTAATGAGTGAAACAATGGCAATCATTCTGAAGCAATAAAATAAAGCTATATTAAATTGGCCTAAAATAAAGTCAGGATTAATATATTTATATAATAATCGTATATTTATATTAAAATAATTATTTAATAGACTGGTTATTTAATTGTGAAATATAACTGTAATATTCACTTAAAATTATTTATTTAATTATTAATGAAAAAACTAAATACAACCATTTTGAAAAGATAAAAAAAAAAAACTATATTAAATGGGTCTAAAATAAAATTTGGATTACGTACTTCGTATATTTATTAAAATAATAATTATTTAATCGATTGGTTATCTAAAAGCGGAATATAAATGTAATAATCACTTAAAATAGTTTATTTAATTATTACTGAATAAATAATTCTAGCCACTCTGAAGCAATAAAAAAACTATATTAAATTGAACTAAAATAAAGTCTAGATTACGTACTGCGTATACTCATTAGAATAATAATTATTTAATCGATTGCTTATCTAATAGTGAAATATAAATGAATTATTCACTTAAAATAATTTGTTTAATCATTAATGAATAATATGAATACAACAATTCTGAAGGAATAAAAAATAAGATATATTAAATTGGCCAAAAATAAAATCTGGATTACTTCGTATATTTATTAAAATATTAATTATTTAATCAATTAGTTATCTAATAGTGAAATATAGCTGTTATATTCACTTAAAATAGTTTATTTAATTATTAATGAATAAAATAATTGCAAAGAATTTTCTGAAGCATTAAAAAAATATATATTAAATTGGCCTAAAATAAAGTCTGGATTACGTATTTTGTATATTTAATAGAATAATAAGCATGAAATGTTACGCAAATTAAATTAATATTCAGCAGTTTTTAGGTTAATGAATTTTGTATAAACTGTAATATTCACTTAAATACTTGTTTAATTATTAATGAAAAAACAATCACAATCATTTTGAAGCAATAAAAAATATATATTAAACTGGCCTAAAATAAAATCTGGATTACGTACTTCGTATATTTTTTAGAATAATAATCTATATTTATCCGATAGATTATCTAAAATATAACTGTAATATTGGTTTAAAATAATTTACTCAATTATTAACGTATAACTAATCATAACCTTTCTAAAGTAATAAAAAAATTTATATTAAATTATCCTAAAATAAAGTCTGGATTGACTATTTATTAGAATAATAATCTGTAGTTAATCGATTGATTATTTAATAATGAAATATACCTGTTATATTCATTTAAAATAATTTGCTTAATTATTAAGGAATAAAACAATCACAACCATTCTGAAGCAATAAAAAAAATATTAATATTTCTTCATTTTTTTACGCCAATTATAATATTATTTTTTTTTTTCACTTACATAAATACAATTAATGGATGATTTTGTTAATTCAGAAAAAAACTGAATTACATCCAATTATTATAGTATCACTGTTGGATTATATAAGGTTGAAACATTATATTTTTATTCATAAGTCTGATTACACTTGAACAAATTTTGGTAGGTCTTACTTGGGGTTTCGAACTTCTGCATAAGATGTAAATAAACTTCCCTGGCATTGAGGGGCCTGAATGGCCGAGTGGCTAACGCTCTGGCGCTCGGTACCACAGGTTTCGTGTTCGAGTCCCGGAGGTGCCATGGATGTTTATAGTGGTTCGGAATCCACTTTAAACTGTAGGTCCCGGTCTGGTTTAGCCCAAAGTGTGCATAAGATGACCGTAGAGCGACAAACCAATCCATGGCATTGAAGAAATTTTAATCTGTTTGCATAACACAAAATTTTGAAAATTCTTTCAATTATATGTTGGCACAAAGGACCAATATGACATGAAACATAAATGAAGTTAAAAATTTTTTCAATTTAAATTATTTTAATATGATAATTAAATAACACACAAAAAAAAGAAATGTTCTATGATTGATTTCGCTAATTTAGGTTTGGCAATGATAAATGACTAAAATGTAAAATAAATGTGTAAAAAAATATTAGCATACTTAATTTATATTTGTAACATAATAATAATAAAAAAAAAAATAAATTCATTAAATAGAAGATTGTTTCTAAATAGTGTTTTAAAACTTTTTTTTTTTTTTTTTTTTTGAAATATGAAAAAATTTATTTGGATAAACTGCCACATAGTCTCTTCTAATTCTCTCGCAAAAGTTGATAGATCTTGGAGACATTAATTAATGAATTCGAACGATTCGATAAATGAAAGGAACATATCGGTGACGTAAAAACTTTCGAGTATCGTTCAAGGGCCATATAAAAATTAAAATAACGCTACTTTGCTGTACTATTAGTTACAAGCTACCATGTACATAAAATGAAATAAAGGAGGGATTTTTTAAGTGAAATTTTCATGTATGTCTATTTAATTAGAAATATAAATTTTATATACTCTGGACCTTAACTCAAAAATCGGAGATGTTAGTAACTTGGGAGAGGAAGATCTTAAGAACTATATTGGGACCTATCAGAGAGGGTGATGTTTGGAAGAGGCGTTACAATCATAAAATTGCAAAATTGTTTGGAGAAAAGGAAGACATCATAAATTATATAAAGCCAAAGAGAATTCAATGGCTAGGACACGTAGAGAGAATGGACGATAGCAGAGTCACAAAGAATATTTTCAAGGGGAAGTGCCAGGTTCGAAGGAAAAAGAGAAGACAAAAAAAAAGAAAGATGGTTTGATGAAGTGGAAAATGATCTGAAGAACCTAAAGATCACAAATTGGAAAATCAAAGCTCGAGACAGACTACTTTGGATTAAGTCAATTAATCAGTTATTTGGAGTTTGTTAATTTTATATATAGTCAACCCTTATAACTTTCACATTCACATCTTACTCTTCACCGTAAGAAATTGGGGTTTGAAAAGGGTTTGAATTCTCATTAAACATATACTATGGGATACATAAGACTGGTAATTTATGGGCTGGACAGTTTGATGTTAAATTATATATTAAATTTATAATTATTATTAAATTTATTTTATAATTTATTTAATATTAAATTATTATTTTATAATAAATATTAAATGTATAATATTTTTCTAAACTTTTTGATAACTAATATATAGTGTATAGATTTAGTTATTGATATAAATGTCTCAAATTTCTTATAACCATCGATTATAAATTCCGAAATAATCCAGCCTGTTTCTCAAAGATTACAGTTTTTGTGAAAGTTTGAAGAAATATATTGGGCAACTATTTCTGATTGATTACTGACTTCCTAAAAGGGAGAAAAACGAGCAAACTGTACATTTTAGACTATCAGAGTAAAAAAATGAAATATGAATAACTAATAGACGTAATTTATTTTGATAGAATGAAAAAAATTCTTATAATTTATTAACATATTCTGAAGGTATCGAAGTCCAATTTCGTCTTTGGACTACTTTATAACTTTCACACCCTTTTCAATCATACCTTTAAAACGAGTATAATTTAACGAGATGTAATATCGTCTCTTCTACATTATTTTTTATGATTTAAAAATTATTTTATATGATTCTTGCATATTTTATGCTCACTTATCACGCATCCTAATATTTCTTGTTTAAAGTGAAGCAAGTTTTTTTTCTATTCTCGTTTTGATCTATTCTCGTATATTTGAGAAACACTTACTAGTATACTTACTAGAGTATTTCTTTTTTTTGTTGATACAAAACTGATACAACTTTGAACTGATACAAAAATATTATTATGTTGAATATAATTCGAAAGTTTGTGCAATATTTTTTTTATTCTATATGACCTTGAATATTTTATATTTCATTGAAAATGGAAATGTAACAAGTATACATACTTTTTAAAGTAGCTTCAAAATTAATCAATTAGCTATCAGGAAATGTCACTTATAATATATTGATTGCCACAAGATTGGGTTTCGTACGTGAAAACATAATTAAACTGATTTAAATCTCTTATTACTAAAAATTAAAAAAAATAATTTTATTGTCCCATAATCAAATTATAGGACGAGCATATATAACCAAGGGTTATTTTTAAAACTGTTACTTAATTTAGAAGACAGTCCTGTATAGGAGGTCTCATGTTTTATTATTATCCACGTATTAAAATAAATGCACTTAACAAAAAATTTGTGATGATTTAATTTCAGCTAAAAAGTTTGGAAAGGTAATGCAGACCTTTTGCTTTATACAAAAATCATCGTTATTAATCAACGTTATTAATATTTATCATCAAAATCCAATGGATGAAATCCTTAAATAAATGATTTTTCATTGGTTATATTATATTTTCCATTGTCAACGGTCTTGTTTAAATTTCTTTAGTTTATTCCTAAGTCTCTTTTTAACTAAAAGTCCTTTCAATTAAATATTTATTTATTATTGATTTAAATTTTCAGTTATAGTACGATTAATCCCAGGGGTTAAATGACATATCTTATTTACTTTTAAAAAACTCCAATGTTACCGATTACGTTGAATAAGTTTTAAGTTTTAATTTGCATTAAAACTACATAAGTGTAATTATATATAGCTTTCACGTACATAAATTTTTACATGGATTTTTAAAAATATATCGTACTTATTTCGATTTCAAAACCTATTCTGGAATTGAATGAAATATATATGTTGTAGCTTTTAAATATACTCTTCCAATAGTATTTTATAAATTAAAGCACTTAGAAAATTTATTTTTGTATTTAAGTTATCGTTATCTAATGATATGATAATATATCTGGTTTTATAAAATGTCTAAGTAAGTTTTAAACTAAAAACAACATTTATTTTCAGTCATTATAAAAAATAAGTATATTTATAATAGTCATTTTTAATTGCAAAAAGCGTTAATATATAATTGTTTAATATATATGCTGCCTTAAAGAGTCATTTATCGCTTCTATTGGCGACATTTACAAAACTATTTCTAGCAACCCGCTTTAACAGCTGTGCTAAATCCAAAACATTTTGAAACCAGGTGCATTAATTGTATTCATTCGTCAGCGTATTATTCCACGTATAACAGCCGCTAATTTTTGTTCTCTTTAACTTCAAACCGATCCTAGACTTTTTCCACAAAATTTATTACAATTTATTTAATATTTAGCTGTAATAACTGTAGCTATTTTCTTACCAAATAGTTAAATATATATATATTGGTTCGCCCTGTCTGCTGCTAATGTATACAGCTCCTTCTCAAAATTTAGAAAATCTGTTAACTTTTATAAAATTATCAGTTTATTAAACGTTGTTTTGAAGAATTTAAAAACTGGGTTATTTTTGTGGATTATGGTGGTTTCATTTTCACACAATGACCGGAGATATTTTATTATCCAATATGCTATTTCGATACCGGGGTAAGTGTGCAATAAATATTATGAATTTTGTATTATCATAGATAAATTCTTATTAAGTTTTATTTTATTTTTTATTCTCATATTTTTTCATATTTTTAATTAAATAATAAATATCAATTTTTATACAAAATAAACTATTAATTTAGCTTTTTTTTCATTTTTGGAAAAAAAAGTATTGAATAACAAACAAATTTTAACAAACAAAACAACAACAGCTAATTTACAACAAAACAGCTGAATTTTTAAATAAACAAACAACAAAATGTCAACTTGGTAATATTAGAAGGCATTTGAAGTAAAGCAAAAATTAAAACCCTTAATAATTTTATGCGAATTTTTACTTCTGTGGATAGAAGAAAATTTTCCTATTTTATTTTTTAAATTTAAATATAATATTTAAGTGAATTTTTTTGAGAAAAAAAATTAATGAAAATATTTTTTAAAAGTTAATGTCACGAAAATTGTTTAAAAAATATATGCATTTAATTGCAATTCATATTAATTTAAGTTAAAACTACTAAAATATGTTATAAAAATATGTATTCAATAGCATTTCATATTAATTTAATTTAAAACTCCTAAAATATGTTTTAAAAATGTGTATTCAATTGCATTTAATATTAATTTAGTTTTAAACTAATCGATAAATTCAATGTAATTTAGATTAAAATTATTGTACAAGTCAATGCATTTAGTTTTTAAATGTATTACAATTAATATGCGGAATTGTTATAACATACTATAATCTTGTAAACTTCTTAGTTATGTTGTCAAAGAACAATATTAAATACAATTACCACTAAAATTTTAGATAATATTTATTTTTTTTAATAATTGGTTTTACTTTAGTTCAACAAAAATGTATAAAAGGTTATTTTTTCTGAAATGCTTATCCTTCTTTTACGAGGGTAATAACAAGTTAACGTAAAATAGTAAAATTAAGTTTTGGCTCAAAATAGAAATTAAGAAAAAAATCGTTTTAGTTAATATTTTACTGAATTTTATATTTATGTATGTTTATATATTGCTTTATTAAAAGGTAAGTAGTTTATCATTGGAATATAAATTCATTATTAATCAATAGAAGGTAAGTTATTCTGCATTCCGAGTGTTCATTTTAATGGTAATTAAAATATAAATAATTTAACAAAATTTATACAAATATATAGTTTTAAAATTATTTGGTGGACATTGATGTTTACTTGAACACCGCTGTCTTTTAATAAAGTAATATTTTTATAGTAATATGCAAATGTAAAAATGTTATTTAAATATGCCAGCAAGAAGAATAAAAATCAAATTTTGAAGGAGGCAATTAATTTAAAGTATCGTTCTTCTGCTTTGTTTGTTTACTTAGTACAATAAAATTTCAATTGAATTCTCAAAAAATAAAATTTTATTGATGACTGTGACGAAAATTTTTTTTTTTTATCGAAAAGCAATTTATGTACGTACAATATTAATAAATTTTTTAAATAAAAACTATTAGTTAATATAAATGTTTATTTAAGAATCATGATTTTGGATTTAAATTCCCTTATTTTCTTCATGTTATAAATAACCAGCTCACTTATTTTAAATCAAAGCTGTTAAAAATTTTGTAAATTTGAAATAACTGATTTTTTATATGATTACATTTCTTAAATGAATTCTTTTGATTCGTTACATGATCATATAATGGTAATTTACATGTTATTCAAGATTTGCACACATTATTTTCAGATCTAAGGCATTCAAAATAAATAAAAATTTTATTAACCTCAACTTTTACTTTTAAAAATACTATGAAAATTGCTAATTTTTAAATTATATCTATATGTCATTAAACTAAACAGTGTTAAATTAATTCAGAAATCAATCTATTGTGTTAGTAAACATTAAAATTTTTTAATAAAAAATGGACTTTATTGTAAGAATGTTTTTTTATTTAAAAATTGAGATTTTAGTTAGATTAATATTCATTTAAAGAAAGTTAATTATTTTTTTGTAAATAATTTCATGATTTCTGGATTTTTTTTTACTTAGAAATGTATTTCTTCATTATTTTTTTTGTAAATAATTTTATGATAAAGTAGATATTTTTTTATTTAGATATGCATTTTTTCTTTTTTTAAAAACCTATTTTTGTAATTTAAGTTTCATATCTGTAAAACCAAAACGTTTTATACGAAAACGAAATGTAATTGTATATCATGTTTTCCTGCAGAGCATTATGTTATTTCGTATTCATATTACATAAGCGTGTTATTTTTGATCCGACAAAACATCACATGTAAACGTCCATCTGAACAAACTCAAGTTTCACGTGACATTTTTTCTCGTTACGTCATGTATGTTCACCAAAAATATAATGCGCATTTGTGATCATAAAGCGTAAGTCACTGCTCTAAAGGTCCATGGGAAATATTCAGTAGTTTGCATATGATTATTCAAGTCTGACGAACTGATGCCAAATGTTGTATGCTAGTTTAGTGTTCGCATAAATTTAAATTTTCGTGCAAGCCTTTTTTCATTTAATTTAAAAATAATCACGTGATCTGTCAAGGACAGGTAAAATACAGTAAGAAAAATTGTTTTCAACGTGATTTTTAAATTTTTTATGTGTATCAATAAAATAAATGTTAATTGAAATTTATTTTTCTAAATATTTAAAAATAATTTCAGTGTTTACGTAATGTTTTCGATAATTAAAAAAATAATTGCGTATGTGTTAAATCAATTGAAATGTGTAGAGAATTTTATAATAACTGAAAATATAATGAGAAAGTATATAAGTTGTGATAATAATAAAAGCACTAGGTACTATGTAATAAAGTTCGATTAATTGATAGCAAATATATTTTTCAAACCATTTTTAAACTATTTAAAATGAGTATAAAAAAATTCAACGAATTAACTTAATTGAATATTTCTCAAAATAATAAATGCGCATATAATTCTACAGTTCGCAAAAAAAGTTTAACAAATAAATAAATTAATTAATTAATAATAATAATAGAAATGGCACTTTAAAAGCAGTATGGTGCATTAAAACTAGATTTTATACTGAAAAACAATTTTTAAATTTTTAAGAAAATGATTTTAATACTTGCGATTCTAAATAAGAATAGACTATCGATATCGATATCGAAAATATTAAGATAATATTAAAGAGAAATTGCAAATTTACGTTAATATTTTCTTAATGTTTTGGGTTAAATTTATTTCAATATTTATAAAAAAAATTTGAATAACTTCTTTTTTTTTGAAGTTGAAATACTTTAAAATTTTTTATAAGTACGTTAAATTGATAATTAAAAGTTGGTTTACATCAGTTGGCGTTTTTCGGGGAAAAGTTACATTCTATCATAAAACTGTTAACATATGTATACTATCTTTTGAAGACGTTTTAGATGTATGTAAAGTAATAAAATTAACCTATTCATGTGTCATTCATGTTTTAGTGAAATACACAGTAAAAAATATTTAAAAAAACGGTAAATTTTATTATGATATGCACATTTTTCGTTTCGATATCTCTCAGACAAAATAACGTTCTTTAAATATGACTTAATAATCATATTGAATATTTATATATAAGGGACTTATAAATAATTATTTTAAACCACTTTTTTTCATAACCTTTATATATATTTTAATATAATAACAAAAATTATTAATATTTAAAAAGCGATAAAAAGCCTTAAATATAATTTAATAATCATATTGAATATTTAACAATATAAGTAACAGATAAATAACTATTTAAAATCAGTTTTATTTATACTTTTATATATATTTTAATATAATAACAAAAATTATACTGATTAATATTTAAAAGACCTTCGAATTTTATTGATGCTATCTTCTATTCTTTAAGTAAATTAAATGACACAGTTAAGTTAAATAAAATTAAATCTCAGTTTAATTCATTTAATTGATCATTACCCAATATTCTAATTTAATAAATATTTGTGAAAATATAAAAAAAAATTGCGCTTATCTACAAACATGACTCATTTATCTATTAAATTTAATCACGTGCTTTAAAACAAACCCAGCACGTGCTGAAGAATCCTAGAGTAATGGCCACTAGGGCAACCAGGTGTTGTTTCGTTTCTTTCGGCAATCTTTTTATCTTTGGGCTACGTGACTTTATCATAACAATTCCCAGGTGGGATGAATTCCTGGAAAAAAAAGAGTCATATTTAGAAATTTAGCTAATAAAGAGAAATTCACTTGCGTAATATTCTCTGCGTATTGAGGCAAAAATATTGTGTCCTCCTGGAAGTTGTAGAATCAGTGGTGCATTATCTGCTATGCTATGGAAACTTTATTTCATCGTAACAGTAGAATTTTTTTGTGAGAAAATTTTTTTATTCTTATAAATTTCTTGTAGAGATTAAGTCTCTATTAAATCATTTCATTTAAAATTAATAATTTCTTTTAAATCTTTAAAAGTCCATTTGAAGTCAAAAGGCGTGTAAGCATAAATTTTCATTCCATTGATACCATAAAGAAACATATAACTTCGTAATTTTGATTTATTTCTATAAAAGAATTTATAGAATAAAATCTTTTTTAAGAGATTGCGATCACCCAAAAAGAACTAAAAGAATGACATATGTCAGTCAATAATGATTCAAAGACCTGAATCAATCACTAAAGATTTAAATAAGAATCTGTGTTAGAATAATAATTATAAAAAATATTGCTCCCTTGCAGTTGTAGAATCAATGGCGTACTATCTGCTATGGGAACTTTATTTCGTCGTAACAGTACAATTTTTTTTGAGAAAATTTTTAGTTTTATACATGTTTTGTAAAAAATAAATCTCTATTTATGTTAATCATTCTTTTCCAATTCTTTAAAAATCCATTTGAAGACAAAAGAGTTTGTAAGCATAAATTTTTATTTCATTGATTCCATAAAGAAACATATAACTTCGTAATTTTGATTTGTTTCTTTAAAAGAGTCAGTTTTTAAAATAAATTCTTTTTAAAGAAATTGTGATCAACCAATAAGAATTAAAAGAATGACATATGGCAGTCAGCAATGATTCAAGGACCTGAATCAGACAATAAATATTTAAAAAGGATCTTATATTTTATTTAAAAAAATATTTTAAAAATATTTATTATAGAAATATTTTAAAAGGAAGACTAATAATTATAAAAAATATTGCTGCCTTGCAGTTGTAGAATCAGTGGCTTATTATCTGCTGTGCTATGGAAAATTTATTTCGTCGTGACATTGGAATTTTTTGTGAGAAAATTTTTATTCTTACAAATGTTTTGTAACAATTAAATCTTTATTTAGGTTGATAATTTTTTCTAATACTTTAAAAATCCATTTGTAGACAAAAGGCGTGTAAACATTTATTTTCATTCAAATGGTTCCATAAACAAAGATATAACTTCGCAATTTTAATTTATTTCTATGAAAGGGTAAATTTATAGAATAAAATCTTTTTGTAGCGAGATTACGAATTTTATTCTATATCAACCAATAAGAACTAAAAGAATGACATATGTCAGTCAATAATGATTCAAAGACCTAAATCAATCAATAAAGATTTAAAAAAGTATCTCTATTAGAATAATTATTTTAAAAAGCATCTTTTAGTAATGACTATTTTGTGTAATTTTGATTTGTTTCTATAAAAGGGTGAATTTACAGAATAAAATCTTTTTTTTAAGATATTGTGATTTTTATTCCAAATCAACTATTAAGAACTAATAGAATATCATATATCAGTCAATAATGATTCAAAGACCTGAACCAATCAATAAAGATTTAAAAAAGAATCTGTATTAGAGTAATAATTTTAAAAACATCTTTCAGTAATGACTGTTATGTTAATATAAACAAAAATAAATAATGAAACCCCCTAAAATATTTTAGATATATTTCTGCTTTCACGTAAATTTATTAGTAACAATCAGGGATTTTATTAATTCAATTTCTATTTAATGATTGAGTTTCTGAAACATTCAGCTTACCTTGAATTTTTAATTGACCACCTAAATGATGTTCATGAACTCATAAATTCATTCATAAAGATAAAAAAATTTGAAAAAATCACGAAAAATTTTATTATTTAAATATCGTTAGTTAGCTGAGGTTATCAAACAGTTGTGAAAATAACAACTACAAAAAAATTCGGAGAAAAAATTATGCAGTTACTGACTTGAACGGCCGCTGCCTTTTCTTTATTTATTAAATGAAAATGATACTTAGTTGTTTAACTCAAAGTAACTGAAATAATTCGCTTCTTTTGGTGTTGTAAAAAAAAAAAAAATTTTTTTTTTTGGTGTTGTACCGAAGATAAATATTTATATTATTTTTTTCCTAATAATTTCGTTATAAATTTTTAAACTAGTACAGTAATCAAAATAATGGATTTACTTAGTAAAATATAGGACAGGATATAAATTATGAAAATAACTTTAACGTTCTTTGGAGAATCTTACTTTATTAAGATGATTCTATTTTCTTTATTTATGCTTTTAAAACAATCTTTAAAAAATAAATTATTGTAAACAAATGTAACGTTTGTAGTCTTAATCATACTTGTATTTTATTTGGTAAAAATTAAATTAAAAAATAAATAATATTAGTTAAAAATCTTAAAATTTAGTGTACAATATAATAGTATTTCGTTTTAATTTGACTGTTTTAACAATATTTCCAAGTTTTTTTCTTGGTAAGAGCGATATACCATCTAAAGAGAAAAATAAAACCGAAACATTATTTTTAATTTTATATATTCTCCTTTCTTCGATATCTGAGATAAGTTTTTAAAGTCACGTAATGTTATTTTTAAATCTCTTATCACAATTAAAGTTGGCTATCAAAAAAAGAGAAAATAAAAAAATTGAATTTTGAAAAGAAAGGTTCTATTCTCACCAAAAGCTTTTCCTATCATGACAATTAATCAAGAAACATCGTATGATTCACATGGGATATTTACTGAACACCAACCATTAATTTAAAAAACCATTTTATCTAAATAATGTTTTCTCTGGCTGTTAGCACCTTGAGAATAACCAAAGCCCTAACATAAATCAAAGGAATTTTACTCTTGATTCTTAGTAGAAACTTTTTTGAGTGAAGGCCGTGAAATAAAACAAGGTATTTCTATGGACTTGAAGATTAATTTTATTCATTGTATAAAAAAAGAATGATCGTTTCTTTTTTAGTATTGTTTTTTTTTATGTATTTTTATAACCACTTTAGAAAATTAATGTTTTTTTAACGTTATTTTTGGATTTCACTTCAATAAATTAAGTCGAATATATCTGTACTGTATCACTCTTCTTTTTCAAAGATATTGAATTTATTCTTCATTTATGTATCTGCGTTTTGTTAGTTATGTGTAACCCAGTTCTGCCTACTTTTCATTGGATTTTTTTATTCAGTTCTACAATACTGTGGCTATTAATTTTCATTACAAAATACGTTAAAGTTTATTAAATTTATTTTGGGTTGCCCGTCATAATAATATATTTTTTCAGTGGATTCCATCACATGTAGGTGCTTACGGCAACCAGATTGCAAATTTTTTTAATCAAGGAGGGCAGCCTTAAGAGTTCTATTGTTGATGACTGTCTCTCTTTCTCAGAAATTGCCTCTAGGGTCAAATTAGTTATGAACTCCTCTTGGAGAATGGCCCCCGTACATGAGTGGGGGTAACCTTCCTAGCGTTGCTTTAGTTGGGACAGGTAGTAGATCCATACTGATTGCTTTTTGGTCATCTTCGTGTTTAACGTCATGTGCCAGGCCGTAAGGTTTATCCCCTTTTCCCGAAATGTAGCTTGACTCAAGCCACTCCTGCCCATATCTTGACTTGCATTGGTTGCCAGAAGAGCCAGGAGTCCTGGAGCGACTTTTCATTGCTTTTCAGTGAGTTCCGTCACATGTAGGTGCTTACGGCAATGAGATTGCAGATTAGCTGGCTAAGGAAGGCAGCTTAAAAGTTCTGTTGGGACTGTCTCTCTTTCTCGGAAATTGCCTCTAGGGTCAAATTATTTATCAACTCCTCTTGGAGAAAGTCCCCCGTGCATAAGTGGTATGATTGTAACCATCCTGGTGCTGCTTTAAATGGGGCTGCTAGTAGATCCAAACAGACGGCTCTTCCTAGGCTCCACAGTGGTCATCTTCGTGCTCAACGTTATGTGTCAGGCCTTAAGGTTTATCCCTTTTGCCCGAAATATAGTTTGACTCAAGCAAGTTCTGTGAGACTATCTTGATTTGCATTGTTTGCCAGAAGAGCCAGTTGTGCTCAAGTCCTGGAGCGGTTTTTCATTGTTTGAGACCACACGAATTCATGGACTGATCTAGATGTTGCTGTCGGCCAAGTGAGATAAGAAACGACGTTATAGAATATTTTTGAAACAGGCATTAAACAGATAAATGAACTTAATTTTTCTTTAGTTTTCTTACAATAAAATAACAATTAATTTCGTTAAAATTATAAAAATATAATTAAATAGCTCTCTCTCTCTCTTTCTCTAGATATTTTAAGTATCTAAAACATTTTTATTTGTATATAATCTAAAAAGTTTTCAAACTATTTGTTGTTGCTTCCTAATATTTTATGATGGCTGTCACAAAACTAAAAGTCTGTAAGCTGCATCAAAATGTGTGAATTTAATTTTTCTGTTATATTTAAATCGATTACTTAACTTCTATTCTCTTTTGTTCTTTACTACTGACAAGTTGTCGACTACATATCAATATATTTAAAAATTTATTCAATACATAATTTGGTATACTTTAATTTTGAAATGTAAGTATTTACCATCAAGATTGTGAGATAACATAAGATATTAAATATGTTTCGTGCAATTTTATAACATGTGGAAACTTATTAATTTTTAATGCTTATCATTATTTAGTTTAATAATTAAATAAAATGCATTGAATTCCTTTTAAGCACTGTAAAATATTTTGAGGAATTATGCTATATTTTTGTATTTCTTTTTCAGATCTACCCATTGGCATAAAAATGCCAGATTCACCAGAAAGTCTGATCAAAAATCAAATCACGTCGAACTCCAGTAATAGTATACCAGGTATGTAAATTTTAAAGATTTATAGCATGCATTTCTCTGTTCCATTTTTATATTAACCTTTTAATGCATTCTATAATTAATTATTTCATCATAAATTTTAAATAACGTATATAATATTCATCTGATTTTACTAAAAGTCTCAGTTGGATATAGTTCAAATTTTCAACTACGATTTTTTTTTTAAATTTTATTTTTCTATGAATGGCCAACTTTTATGCTCCAGTTATGATTTTCTGTCTAATCACTTTGCTTGTCTTTACCAACTTCGCACTTTTTAGATATCTCCCAAAGCAACTGAGCCTGATTAAACGAAACTTTACGTATATTTATAGCAAGTAATTGAATTAATAATAATTATAAGTGCAAGTAATTGAGCACAAATGTATTCGAAAATAAAAGTTTACTGGTTGTAATTAGCTAACATTTGAAAGCTCGTGATACACGTTCATGATTTGCAATGTCTCTAATTTTATTTTATAGGATAACTTATTTTAGAATTAAATTCTAATCATTTAAGTAAACTTGAGATTTATCTCTTAATACTAATATGATATTTTAAAACGTACACATTTTGTTTTTAGTTATAAACGGCAATTTGTGTTAAATAAGGTTATAAACCAACGAATTTTTGTAAATAGCAGTAAGAAGACGTTTTGGAATGCTGTATAATTTCTAATTTATAAAAATTAGAAGTTACAAAGCATTTAATTTGTCCAGTTAGTAAAACAAAATAAAACTCATTAAATTAGAATTCAAAGAGAATAAAATATTATGGAAGTCATTTTAAATAAGTGTTTGTCTTTCATAAGTAACGGCAATTATTCCATTACTTGAAAATTATGAAGATCAAACATATATTTATTTGTATTCATTTTTTAAATACATTATAAATTAAAATAAAAGTTTTAATAAAAAAAGTATTAAATGATTGTATTACAATTCAAAATGATTGACCTCTTTCAGGAGTGAATGGGAATCACTCGCCCAATCCTTCAGGCGGCACCCCTCTCCCCCATCAGCTCATCCAACTCCGTTCCTCATCACCTGGACCTCCCCAGCAGCAACGGGGCGTCGAGGAGCAAGCACGTCATCAAAGTCAAACGATTCCTGGCCACCCTGCAGCAGTTCGCCTCGGACATGTCCGCGGAAGTGGGCGAGAGGGTCCACAGTCTCATCATAGGATTAGTTGTAAGCATGCATTTTAAGCTATTCCATGTGTAAGAATGTACATACCATTAAAAATAGGAAAACTCACGTTGAAATGCATGTAGCTGCTTTTGAAGGAATTAATAATCTTTCTTGTAATAACTTGTATGGACTTTTTATTAAAAAATCGGTCCAATTTTTATGAATAAGCTCTGTATACTACTGTGCCCAAAAAGTAAGACCAATTATTTATTTTTTTCAAAAACTCTTTATTTATTCTTCCAAATTTATTTCATCGCCTTCGAAGTAATCCCCTGCCAACGTTTTTCAAATCCTCAATGCGTACTAAAAAGGCATTGGCAGGGATGACCATCAAAGCGCGCGGCGATTCACGTTGAATCTCTTCAATCGACTCGAAACGGTGTGCCCGGAGTGGTTTTTTCAGTTTAGGAATTAGCCAGAAGTCGCCCTGCTACATCAGGTGAATACGGTGGTGGTGGAACGATAGGGGTTTCAATTTTTGGCGAAAAAGTCACGAAGAATCAATGCAGTGTGAGCTGGAGCATTCAGTGTTTTCGGTACCAATCAAGATTTGACGCGCTTGAAGCCCAAAATATCTTTTAAAATGGAATTTTGAAATTCCAACATCATCAGCATGGTCTCTAATTGTAAATCGATGGTTTTCAAGCACCAAATCTTTAATTTTTTTGGACGTGAGCTTCGTCAGTTGAGGTTGGTGATCGACCAGAGGGCTCTTCGTCTTCAACGCGTTTTCTACCTTCTTTGAACTGTTTATACCACTTCTAAACATTTCTTTCCAATATAGGAATGCTCACCGAATGCCTTCTGCAACATTCTATACTCTTCCGCAAGCAAAATTTAATGCAACGTCTTTGCTCAATTCATTCAGACATTTCAAAAATCGCCGGAATCAGTTTTAGAGTCTCACAAAGTCAAGCGTCACTCAAACACTAAGGAATATTTTGACTTCAAATTTCCCACAGATGTCAAGGACAGAGCCAGCAACTTAAAAAAGAAAAAAATTGAAATTCCTTAATCCTCGGGAATTTTAAATTGAAAATTGGTCTTACTTTTTGGACACAGTAGTATACCTCGAAAATAACCGATTTGTTTGTATTTGAGGTTTGCTTTCTATATGGTGAAGTACATTTTTGTGAGAAGTATTGATCAGAGTTGATATATAATGCAAAAATCACCTTTTATCAAGCAATTAGGTTTGTAACATTTTAAGAATTCATATTGATATCAATTATAAACATTGATATTAAAATATTCAGTATGTTTAATTAAAAGAAATTTACAAGCTGAGTATAATTAAGATGTTTAATTGATTACTTATACTTTTTATTGAAATATAAAGTTAATAAATTTCGAATTTTCCATTTAAAACTGTTTTACTCCTTTTTTAGAGTTCTTCTGTCTCCATAGAAGATTTTCATCACAAGATTCAAGAAATCACGAATTATCCTTTAAGGCCATTTGCAATTCCATTTTTAAAAGTAAGTAAAAAGTTAAAAATAATGTTATATGCAAAAATAATATTTGTATTAACTATTTTAATTATACCAAAATACTTATAAAAATAAATATAATATACAAATTTATTTTTTTTTTATAAAAATAATTTTCATTTACATATATTTATGATTACTATCTACCTACTAAATTGTCCAAACAAATATCTGAAAGATAACATTTACACTAAATTATTTTATTTCAATCTCTTTTGCTTTATTTCCTCATATAATGTTTCTCTAAGCATCTCTTTAATCGGAATATTGAAAAAATAACATTTTTTATAAAATGATACACTCTATTATA
>BPLQ01002357.1:0-77167 GCA_021605075.1 Caerostris darwini | reverse complement strand
GCCTTGACTGGGATTCGAACCTGCATTACGACTCAATTCAATGTCGCACTGACTCTAATATTTAAATACTTAATTAGTGTAGCTGCATAAATAATGTTAGTAGATTATTGAAATAAAATTGCATAAAAATGAAAGTTTAAAAGCAATAGTAAAAATAAAAGAAATAAATAAAGAAAATGAATTCAAAATTTTTTTAAAAATTAAATTCAAAAATTCGATACAGCATTATCATTATTATGGGTTTACGGAGTGCCCTGGTCCCACAGAGGCCTTGAACTCCGAACTCCTATCTTAGTGGAGGAACATTGCTAGTAAATAAACATGATATAATACAAATTGAATGATAACGTCCTTCCTAAAAGTAAATAATCATACAAAAATATACTAGAAATACACTTTTTTTAAATTTGATACAGTTAAGACCATTTGCAGACGTCCTTATTATGGTGCATGAAAAAATTCCCTAAATAAAAAAGATACTGTCTCAGGAAAGGGGAAAAAAATGAATTTGATTTTGTTCATTTAGTATATTTATAAATATAACTGATAGATGGCGCTACCAGACGAAATATGAAGGGACTGTTTTTCTGGAATAGAGAGGAACAAGGGATTATCTTGAGCCTCTCCTAATTTCTTTTCCCTATTTAGAGAAAAGGAATTTTTCTGTAAGATTTAGGGAAGTGTTTGATGCTAGAACCAGCTTATTTACAGCTTCAGACTTTGACAAATCAATCCTTTTCGTATGTTCTCCGTAAGTGAAATCTATCAATGAAATTTATAAATATTCTAATTGAAAACTTCTTACAGAAATTTAATTATTGTTGTTCCCCTTTTTAATTTAAATAAAGTGTTTAAAAAGTAAAACAGGAGCGATAGTTCTTTTATTTTAATCTCTAATAAAAATTTGAATAGGTATATTTTGATGAAGTGTTAAAATAATTGTGAGGTGATGCTAAAATATTTACTTTACCAAGTAGTTAGTACATTGCATTGTGGCCGCAATAATCTCAGTTTGAATCCTGTTCACGGCAAATGTTTATGTCCTTCAATTTTTAGAGTAAATCAATGCTGTGGATTATTTTAGTATTAAATTGAAAGCTTGTGTTTTGCCCATGAAATTATGAGAATTATTTTGGAGAGAATGATTCAGTGGTTTTCTTGACCATTTTGAAAAAATTTTTCACGAGCTTTTTTTTTAATACATAATATTTAATTATATAATTTTTTAAATTTCTTTCACGATCATTTTCACAGTATTTATTCAATTCCTTCTATTAGCTCACACTCTCCCTATATATATCTTGTTCAAATTTTCAATCGTTAATAAAATACTTTTTATTCATCCACTCAAGTTCAAATACATTTTTTTTTAACTTGTAGTGGAAGACACTTGATGTTAATACAGTTTTTTTCAAATATTAATTCAGTAATTAAATTTAATTAACTAATTTTAGTTTTTTTTTTTAGATTTAAGTTGCATATATCTACCAATAGGTGGCGCCAGATAAGCTTAAAAAAATGAATGAAAATTATTTATAAAGGACTCTCTACACTATAGTGAAAAAAAAAATAGGATTTGACTTTAAAATTTTTTCTTTTTATATTACTTGTTTATATTATTAAGTAGCTACGAATCAATTTTGCTCAAAAAGAAAATTGAAGTTTTTAAACAGGTCATCAATCAGATATTAAATTGAAAATGATGCAGTTGTTGTAATAACATATATGTTTTTAAATTGCATAAATCATCTAGTTAAAATAAAATTTAAACAAAACAATTAAACAATTATTAAATAATTTTATGGGTAACCTGTGTATTGATTGGACCAGCCCGATTATATTATTTAAATACATTTTTAACATGAAATAAATATGTGAATGTTTCTAATATGTATCAATTAATTCAATTTTAATTTTTATACTTTTATCTTTTCTTGGTTATTATCCATTTCCAGGTTATATTTGCTGCAAATAAAAATAAAAAGCACCCAAAGTAAAGCAACGCCCAATCACATCTTGGAGAATAATTCTACAACACTTACAGCTACATCATCTTTCATCAAAGGGAGGTTTGGAGAAAACTCTGATTCGTTAGGGGGAAAAAGTTGCAAACAAGCTTTCTTATGTTTCTGTCAATTTTAATAGGGAACTGCGTTCCTAATTTTCTCACATTAACACAGCTTTTATTTTAATTTATTTCTGAAGAAAAAGAAGAAATCAGAAACTAACTTACATTTTATTCAGATATATCCTTTGCTGGAGGCAAAAAGGATATTTTTATTGCCTTACAAAAACTTGCCCTCGCATAGCCATATCAAATGAATAATAAAAAAATAAAATAAAATAAAAAAAACTAGAACAACTTCACAAAACCACAGAAAAATTCAATACGTTCCAGCCACCTTTTTCTTCCATGAAATAACGTTCTTAAATTAAAAATAAAGTCTGAGGGCAAATTCAAATATCAGTTGTCTCAAAACCTTATCATGTCAACAACATTAAAAAGAAAATAATTATTTAATAATCAAATATAACTTAATAAGGAAGTAAAAATACGTTTTTATTGTTTGTTTCGAATTTTAAAATTATATTATTCTTAATTTCATAAAAAAAAAAATAAATAAATTATATTCTGTTTCAGTTGGTGACATAGAGTATGTTATAAGAACAATAAATAATACATCGGAATAATTATTTAAAGAAATATATATTTCTGTTCTTATTTACTATTAATAAAAATTCTTCAATTAGTCAAAGTAACAATAAAATAGTCATTAAAGAAAAAGTTACGAATAAGTGTATGAATTTTCTGAAAGAAATTAACACAAATAATAAACCAGTAAGAAATGTTGAAAGTGGTCAAGGAAACGAAAAAACCTGCTCCTCAAAACAATGCCCATAATTTTATGGGTAATATAAATTCCGTTACCAAAATACATTTTGTAAAATGTAATAAGCACAATCAAGATACAAAAATTAAATTGAACAAAAAAATCGAATTGCAAAAGAAAAATATATAAAAAGAAAAAAAAAAATCATTTACAGAAAAAGTTATTAGTAAAATTTAAAAAAAAAAAGAAAATTTCTTTGCTAAAATAAATTTGCAACACACTGGGAAAAATAAAAAAAATTCCTTTACCAAAAATTTCGTAATACATAGATAAAAAAATCATATTAAGAAATCACTATATTTTCTTATAGTACAATGATATTGCCAAGGGAAATAAAAAAAAAATTCTTATCAATTAAAATCTCTTAATTAGTCCAAAATCTACTCTACAAAACGGCCCAGTCGTCACTTCCGGTAAAAGCTCACACAGTTTTTGTGATGTCAACCCCCCTTCCCCTCCGGAAACCCGCGTATACTACTTTTAAATGTTAATACGTTTTGCAAAGGAAGTAGATTATCAAGGGAAATTTTAAGGACGTTTCTTTTCATTTACTAAATTTGAAAGAATATGACATTCGAAAAATATCTAAAATTGGAAACTTTTCAAACAAATAAAAACGATCAAATTTTTAAGGTATACTAACTGGTAAATCATTCTATATATTATAAAAACAAATTTAACATAGAAAATTCATGCATTTATATTCATTAAAAATTCCTATTGATGCATTTCGATGTCAGCAAATGTGATTGCAAAGAATATTTTGTTTTTCTGAATATTTTTGTTCTTATATGTTATTTTAAGTATTTTCTTACAAGCAATACTTAATATTACACTTATTTTCTTACACTCAAATTGAAATAAGAAACTATAGAATTCCAAACGATTTTATAAAAATCGAACTTTTAAGTTATGAATTTTATTGAGATAAATATTATGAATGAATTTTATTGAGATAAATATTATGAATGAATTTTACTGAGATTTTAAAATGATATTTCTCTGAGAACTGAAAGATTTATGACAAGAACAAATGAATGACTTCTGGATAGATCTGTTCATTGTTCTACATAGATCTGTATATTCGTCGTTTGACAGTTAATATCTAACGAATGATTTGGATTCCCACTTTTTTCGAAATTCATCTTAAACGAATTTGGATCTTGGAACAAGAAATAAATATTTGTATCATACACTATAAAGCAAATTTGATTATAATTTAAAAAAAAAAATGTTATATGAAAGCATGAATGATTTGATTTTTATAGATTTTTTATTAAAAAAATTATAAAATATTTTAAGATCAGAAAACAAAATTATTTAAGCAACAAATAATGCCAAAAACGATTAATTAAATCAGGGGCCTCCAAACTACGGCCCGCCAGTGTCATCCATCCGGCCCGCGACAGTGAATAGCTTATTGTTGCTGTAATAGGTTAGATAAAATAACACAGAATGATAAATAACTCGGTTTTATTGACTTGCTAGGTAAAGCTTAGCGACCAAGCATAATACGCAGAAAATTTAACTTAAGCATAACAACTAACAATTAATTGAAATGAATCCCACTAACGTTATAAACTAGTGAACATCCCGCGATAGTTATGTTGGGGTAAAGAGTATCGCATATATATATGTATATCGATGTTTGGAATGCATATATCCTGAATCAAACATATGATTTTTATCCTGGAAATCCCTCAGTAACAGAAAAACTAAATTAACGCGAACGAAACCGCGGGGTATCCACTTGCAAAAAAAATACTAATGAGATTTATGTAATTGTGATTTTTCACTGCCAATAGTTAGAAAGTGTATGCTCGCTCCGAGCGCGTACTCAGCGACTGGCCTAGAAATTATAGATAATGGCAGAAAAATTAAAACGGTTTTGGCCCTTGGTACTTACTGGAGTAAACAGTATGGCCTTAAAGCTGGAAAGTTTGGAGACCCCAGGTCTAAATCAAGGATGGGCCAACTCCGGCCCACCGGAAAGTTCTATCCGGCTCGCGGATAAAATTTTAATTTGCCGGTCCGAGTCAAATTAAAATAAATATATATTTATATACTACACATCCATCTCCTTTTCTACTCTGATTAAATATTATTTTTTTTAATTAAAAAATTATTATTTTTAATGTTATTATTTTTATTTACCTCATTTCTCGAGGTTAAATTCAATACCTTCAGTAAAGGAAGAGAAGCTTAAGAATTATGAAGATGGCTTGAAAAAACTGCATTTTGAGTTCGAATGCAGATTTCAAGATTTCAGTGCCATTCAAACAGAATCGGATATTTTTACCATGCCTTTCAACGTAAATTGTGAAGCAGTGAGGTCAGATTTGCCGGTTGAATAAATTGAATTGCAATCTAACAATTATCTTAAGCAGTTGTTTCGAAATATGCCAAAGTTAGAGTTTTACAAATCATTATCGAAAGTAAGTTTTCCAAATTTAATATCTCACGGCCAGAAAATCAATGCTATGTTTGCTTCATCTTATATATGTGAACAAGTGTTTTCAACTATGAACCTTACTTACTGGAGTAAACAGTATGGCCTTAAAGCTGGAAAGTTTGGAGACCCCTGAATTAAATAATTACACTAGATAATCTATCAAGAAATTTCTCAAGATTAAGCTATCAATAAATTTAAATATTATTTTCTGAATGAATATAAATGTTAAAATATTCAATAACAATATAAATGTTAGATATTTAATAATGATATATATCTTTTTTATTTTAATTATTACACGAATTTAATTAAAACAAGTAATAAAAAAAAAATTTTTTTTAAGTCAATTCCTTCTTTTTTTTCCACTCTATTGCAGAAAGTCCTTTATAAATAATTTTTTATAAAGGACTTCATTTTTATAGATACTTAATACATTCATTTACTTACTGATACTTACATTCATTTTTTGAAGTTTATCTGGCGCCATCTATTGGTAGATATATGCAATAATAGATACTTAAATTTTTATAGATACTTAAATGTAAAAAAAAACTAAAATTAAATAATTTAATTAATTAATATTCGAAAAAACTGTATTAACATCTAGAATAATCCGCTACAAGTTAAAAAAAAATGTATTTGAACGTGAGTGGATGAATAAAAAGTATTTTATGAACGATTGAAAATATGAGCAAGATATATATATATAGGGAGAGTGTGAGGTAATAGAAGGCATTGAAAAATGTAGATTATAATACAAATTTATTTTAATTTTTATATTGAAAAATATTGCAATGAAAGATTTAAAATTTATTAAACAATCAAGTCGAATTATTTTGTGTGCGTGTGCAAAAGTTTAGCAACTTGGCATGAAGGAGTGATTGTAACACTAAATTTCGGCACTATAATGTTTGGTATCAAATAATTAGGGAAAGTAAAAATTTAATTTTTAATACGCTTTTATTAGTTTCAAGTGTATGTTTGTAACTGACTCTTTAGGCTCGATTTTGCCCTACTTTAAGGGATCAGATTTAATTTAAACGTTGTAGACTTATCAAGGACCGACGACACTGAAATATTTTGATAAGTTTATTATCTCATCATGATTAGGATCGCCAGGATTAGTGATTTTATTTTAACTTATGAAGAGCAATTTAACCCATGTAGAGTGAAAGTATTCAGTAAAGACATTCAAACCTACGTGGGACAGCGGCACAACGGATAACGCGCTTGACTAAGGAACAGGAGATAGATTCTCTGTTCGAATCCTGGCTGGCTCGACATATTCGCATTTAGCCTTTGTTTTACTCACAATTAAGTTATTTTAAGAACTATAGTTCCAGTCCTCCGTACCGGGACCTCATTTAAATATTATAGTTTAAAAACACGCTTTTAGAGTTAATCAAACTAAAAAATAAATTATAGTTTAAAAACACGCTTTTAAAGTTAATCAAACTAAAAAATATTTATTAACATAAGAATAAAATGAATGTCACTGTTCTAAAAGCTTGGGAGGTTTTGTATGACATTTTTAAACTAACTCTGCATTTCGGATTGAAACTAGTGAAAAATTATAACGATTGATATCGAACACCCCACGCTTTTGGAACAGTGACATTAATTTTCTCGTCAGTAATTTTATTCTATTAAATAGTACACCATCAGGTCTTAGTTGTCATTTATATTTCAGTTTTATAAAAAAAATTATAGTTTAAAAAAAACGCGCTTTTAGAGTTAATCAAATTAAAAAATAATTGTTAACGTATAATTTTTTACTTTGATTAACCCTAAAAGCGTGTTTTTTAAACTATAATTTTTTTTATAAAACTGAAATATAAATGACAACTGAGATCTGATGGTGAACTATTTATATTTACGATCACAAATAAGGAAATAATACTTAAAAAAATTTGGTTCTCCTCTTCCCCAAGAGTTTTGTTGTGTCATTAAAAATATTGAAGTTTAAAATTTTTTTTTTTAAATTTGCAATTAATTTCCCGTTAGTTAAAAGCCATTGGAGAAGTTAATATATTATATATATATAAGAGTTATAATTGTGCATTACAATGCTTTCATCATCGTCATCAACCGCCCCATGGGGGGCAAAGCCGTCTGCCTACTGGCAGATTTCGAGACAAATGGTTTCTTTTTACGAGGTAGGGTTGTCATCCCTACGCTCAAGTCAAATCAGACCGGGAGATCGATTTAAAGAGAATTTCGAAACACTACAAACATCCATAGCACTGGCGGCACTCGAACCCGAAACCTGTGGCATCAAGAGCTAGTCACTTGGCCAGCAGGCCCCATTACAATACTTTAACCCTTTGCACTCGAAGTTTTTTTTCATTCGTATTGCCAGCAACTCAAAGCGATTTTAGTGAAAATATCATATTCACATGTAAGTTTGATATACGCATTATTTATATTGTGATTTGCATTGTCTCCGTAGCGGAGCCCTCGAGCTTTAAGACAAATTTTAAATGGCTCCGCTCCGGAGCCCTCGAGTGCAAAGGGTTAATATATAGTGTGAGTGAGAAGCGCTCTGGCACCCGATGTCACAGGCTTTCGGATTCAGAGTCTTGGCGGTGCCATGGATGTTTGTAATGGTTCGTAATCCACTTCAAATCGTAGATTTCGGTCTAATTTAACTATAGATCGTTGGGCGTAGGGCTGACAAACCTACCCGTAAAAAGAAACACATCTTCTGCCTCGAAATGTGCCAGTGGGCAAACGGCCTTAGCCCACAATGGGGCTGTCGCGCCAATTATGATTATTATATATATATATATATTCAGATTTAAACCTAGTTATTAAAATTATTTACATTCAATTGTAATGCATAGCTATAACAACTTTTATAGTAGTAATAATACATTTTTTAAAATTTTATATTGTAGTTTCATTTATTTTTAAAATCACGAAAAACATCAAACTTTCGTACAGTAACTCCCCGTTATATGGCGCATATCGGGAAACAAAAACGTGATACAACAGACGAATTTCATTGGATTCTAATGTTGATTCAATTTTTCACAGCCGTAATGAAGAACTACAAAATGGCGGATTATACTTAAACAATGACGGACGTTCTTACTTTAACAATAAGCAAATTTTTGAAGTTCTTTTGAGTATTTTTTTTCTTCTCTGAAACGAATATGCTAAATATTAGTATAAGATATAATAGAGTGTGTTGTAACAGAGGGAAATGATTAATAAAAAAAAACATTAATAAAGAAGGTTTTCCATAGTATAACAGTTGGTAAAAAAAAAATAAATAAATATTACAGTGAAGTGAGTATATAATTTAAAAAATTATAATTATATCAAAATTTATTTTAATAATGGAATTTTTCCCTTTCACTATTAATAAAATATGAATAAAAAATGTACGTATATGGAAATGTATTGGATAATAAATTAATTAGAAATATTTGAATAAATAAAATTTAAATCGAAATAAAGCAAACCTTTTTTGAAAACGTCATACTTTTTCATGTATGTTCGTTATTTTGTCACTCACGTATTTATAACAATGAACAAAATGTTCAATTCCACCAGAATTGAAATAAATATAATTAATTTTTAATAGTGGTTTTTTTCTAAAATTAACTCATTTCAATTCCTTCTATTAGCTCACACTCTCCCTATATATATCTTGTTCAAATTTCCAAAAATACTTTTTATTCATCCACTCAAATTCGAATATATTTGTTTTAAACTTGTAATGGATGACATTTGATGTTAATGCAGTTTTTTCAAAAAATAATTCTTTAATTAAATTTAATTAATTACTTATATTTTTTTTTAGATTTAAGTTGTATATATCTACCAATAGATGGCACCAGATAAACTTAAAAAAAATGAATGAAAATTATTTATAAAGAACTTTCTGCAATATAGTAAGGAAAAACGTAGGAATTGACTAAAATGTTTTTTTTTTATATTACTTTTTTTTTTTTTTTTTTTTTTTTTTGAAGTCATAATAAACAAGAGATGGACAGTGCCTGAAATATCTAGATGTTGATACATTGTTTAAATTGACACATAAAAACTTAATATGAGTTCGTAAGTTTTGATGAACTGCACATTTGGATGTCAAAAACATATGAGCATTTACTATTCTTAATGATTTAATTCATGACACAGTCAAAATTGTTATAAACTAGGAGCAATTTGAAAGTCTTATTGTTAATTTTATGAAAAATGCAAATGTGAATGTTGGTACACATAGATACATAAATCTGGATACATTATCTGGGGCCATCTATCTACCAATAGATGGCGCCAGATAAACATAAAAAAATGAATGAAAATTATTTATAAAGGACTTTATGCAATATAGTGAAAAAAAAGTAGGAACTGACTTTAAAAAAGTTTTTTTTTTTTTTTTTTTTATATTACTTGTTTTGTATTCAATTCAAAAGATCTGAAAGCCACGCCCAATCTAGTGGTCCGCTATCCAGTGTTTCAGCTATCCTGTGATTAAGAAATGGCCATTCAGATACAAACAAGACAATCCACACCTACAAAAAATATTTTATAGTTACTTCATACAGATGGTTGTTGATGCAGAAAAGCACAGTGTCGTTTGAAATTTCCTTGCTGGGAAAATGCTTTGCCACAAATATTGCAAACAAACGGTCGTTCTCCGTAATGAATTCGCATATGAGTGTTAAGGTTATCTTTTGTGGTGAAACTTTTGTTGCATTCTGTGCAACCATAAGGACGTTCATTGGTGTGGGATCTAAGATGTCTTAATAAGTTGCACTTATGGAATGAAAAATATGGGCAAAATGTGCAAGAGTATCGTTTTATCAATAAGTGGGATGCCAGTTCAACATCAGTTTGATGCATGTTTAACCCTAAAAAGAACAGAAATATTAATTAATAATTACTATTACACTTCCAGAAATAATTTGAAATGCATCAAATATTGAGGATCATACAAATTTAACAAAGAAAAATAATTCAATTAAATAAAGTTGCACACAAAATACGAAAATGCAATTTTAATGCCAGTTCAACATCAGTTTGATGCATGTTTAGCCCTAAAAGAACAAAAATAATAATTAATAATTACTATTACACTTCCAGAAAGAATTTCAAATGCATCAAATATGAGGATCATACAAATTTAACAGAGTAAAATAATTCAATTAAATAAAGTTGCACACAAAATACGAAAATGCAATTTTAATTAAGAAAAAATTAATACAATTACAACAATGAAAAAAAGGTTGCACACATAAAATACCAAGATAAAATTATTGCAATTTTATTTAAGCAAAAATTAATGCAATTACAACAAAGACAAAAAGGTTGCACACTTAAAATACCAAGATAAAATTGATGCAATTTTTATTAAGAAAAAATTAATGCAATTAAAACAAAGAAAAAAGGTTGCACACATAAAATACCAAGATAAAATTATTGCAATTTTATTTAAGCAAAAATTAATGCAATTACAACAAAGACAAAAAAGGTTGCACACTTAAAATACCAAGATAAAATTGATGCAATTTTTATTAAGAAAAAATTAATGCAATTACAACAAAGAAAAAAGGTTGCACACATAAAATACCAAGATAAAATTAATGTAATTTCAAAGTGAAGGAAAAAAGTTACACATATTGTTATAAGAAATAAATTTGCAAGCAAAAACAAACAACTTTTTAAATCATGGAAATGTGAATACTATTTGAAATAATATATTTGTTTATTTATAAATCTTGGTGCTTTTAACCAAACTGATTGGATTTTTGTATATTTTTTTAATGTATCCAGTTTTATTAAAGAGAAAGTTCCACAGTTTGAGTTTTCAATAATACATTTTGTTATGATCCAAATGAGCACGAATTACTGGCACTGTATCTAGAATAAATAGCACAGATAATGATACAAATAATGTTTTTTCATATGAAAATAAATACAAAATGCATTCCAAATTAAAGAGCATCTCGATGAGTCATCATATGGACCTGCAACGAATATTTTCTAGCAAACGTTTTCTCACATAAAATGCACTTAAATTGATGCTTTCCAGTGTGAATGTTGGAATGGAGATTGAGGTTTCCCTGAGTACTGAACGACTTGTGGCAGTAAGAGCAGACGTATGATCTCCGGGCTGATTTGTTGTTTTCCGTTTGATGGTGGTTTACATGCAATGAACGACTTGGGCCTGCAATGTCCCGGAAATTCAGTTCACCAGATCTTAGACAGTCAATTAAACCTAAACGGGGAGAAAATGAATATAGTTATAAAATAATCCACAATTAAAACAATTTAAATTTAAATTAAAAAAAAATATTGAACTTTAAAATCAACGATATGCATAAAATAAAGTAGCACATTAAAGCATTCAGGGAAAATTAATTACAGTGACATTTTATAAATAACTGGAAAAAAAAAAATAGCAAAATACTTTTTGATCACAAACAAACATCATTTAAAATGAATCTGATAATGATACCAATAAAGATTAATTAAAAAAAAATATAGCATTTATTAATTCAATACAGAATTCCCAAATCATTAAATATTAATTTATAGATGATTTTCAATTAAACTCAAGTAATTAAATATTACTTTCTGGAAAAATATAAACGTGCAAACCTTATAAACCTGAAATTTTTTTTAAAAAATCGCATTTGAATCCAAATTAATTTTCTCGTTAGAAAGCATTAATTATAATATAACAATGTTTAGTATTAATTTATTAATAAGATCTATTTTTTTTCATGGAAAAGTTCAACAATATGCCACATTAATGGCCTTCCTAAAAGGTGCCCCATTAAAGATCTTGCATTCTTAATTTATCAGGTAAAGCATTAAGCAAATGACTACTACTTCTCAAATAACAAAGTTGCAGAGTCGAATTCCTATAATTAATATATATTATTAATTTATTAATAAGATCTATTTTTTTCATGGAAAAAATTTAACAACATACCACATTAAAGATCTTACGAGCTTAATTTATCACGCACAGCGTCAAGCAAATGACTACTACTTTTCAAATAATAAGTATACAGAGTAGAGTTCCGATAATCCGAGTTAATCGGCGCGCTCAACTATCAGTGAAAATTAGAATTTAACATGGGAAATAATACATTTTGCCCAGAATCTAATTCTAGTTCTAGTTAGGGTGTGATCCTACAGAATAATACAGGAACATGAGGATTCGGATTATTGAATAGGTGTGCGACTCAACAACATCTCATTTCTTCTTCAATGGCGCAACAGCCCTACGGTGGGCCAAAGCCATCTGCCAACTGGCAGATTTCGAGACAGGATATATCTTTTATTTTACGTGGTAGGGTTGTCAGCCCTACGTCCAATGCTCTACAGTTATATTACACTAGGACATACGGTTTAAAGTGGATTCTGAACCACTACAAGCATCCATGACATCACCGGAACCTGTGCCACCGAACGCTAGTCACTCGGTGATCAGATCCCAACAACTTCTCATCTGCTTGGGCAAAAAGTGTCTTTATTCAATTTTAACAGTAAACACTAAAATATTTTTAAAAAATAACTTACATTATTTCAAATACAGATATAATTAAACTTCAGTGTTTATATTTTACTTAGGGCAAATTTTGTTGAGAAAAAAGTCAAAACGAAGATTGCAAAATCAAAATATATCATGTTATATTTCATCATTTAAAATGTTTATTTAATTAACAGCTGTAAAAAAATTTAATTTGATATTTTTTATGATATAGAAATTGTTAATAACTCAAGCATTAAAAAGATAACTATCAAGTTACAAGTGAATATAGATTTTCATATTTAGTAACGGATTTTTCGGAGATGCTCAAAAATATGAAATAAATACATTTTATGCATATGTATTAAAATATCGTAATATTCAACTACATGTTAAAATCTTTATTTCTTCTAAATTTTTTTAATCCAGTATTCAAAATACAATATTGCTACTCCGGAGAAAAAAAATAATGAGATCCAACAAAATATTTTGAATGTTATATTGAATTTTCATTTTATAATTACAAAATAGAAAACAAAATTATACAAAAATAAGACGATGAGCAGTTATAACCACATGAGAAAAAACAAAAAAGTTTTTTTTTCACTTATTACAGTAACTTCTCATTATATCGAGCATATTGGAAAACAAAGAAAAATATGAATGTAATAACATGTATTATAACTTATTTCAGTGAGTTCTAACGCTAGTTTTATTTTTATTATGATAGTTATGAATTACAAGATATGTTTAAGTAGCAAACAGATATAATTTCAGTTAACAAAATTCCAAAACTCTTGAATTAATTTTACCTACTGTACATATACAGCCATGTAAAATAATGTAAATTAGTAATAGTTTAAATTACCAACTATACATTAATTTTTTTGATAGCATTAAAAGAAAAACCCCTTTAAATTTTGAGCCATTAGACATGTTGAAACAAGTAACAACCATTTATTATAATACAATCCTTTTTATACTATATCTTGTATAAAAATAAAAAAATACACTGCAGAAATTAAATATGCATTCATTTATACATATATAAAATTATTAAATAAATAGTCATTTTTAATATAAAAATCATCAATATAGATAAAAAAAAATTAATTAAGAATACTATAATTTCGTGCCTATAATCCGGAGACCTTATTTTCGGCCGAAAAAAAAATTAAAGATCTGGTATAATCAGTACGCGATTCGAGTCTGATCTTTAGCATCCCATAAAACAATCTAGTTGTTTCATGGGATGCCCATAAAATAATCCCATAAAACAATCTAGTTGTTTTATGGAATGGCATAAAATTAACAAAACTTTTTTCAGTTTCAAATTGCCCTTACAATATTACAGTTATTTAAGAAAAAAAAAAAAAAACGTTATAAATTTAATATAGTGGAAACTGAAGAGAAGACATGCATTTAAGATCTTTAGTGAAAACATGAGGCATTTTTCTAAGAATTTATAATTTTATTATTTGCTAAAGAGATAAAAGTCTTAATCAATATCAGTTTATTATTAATATTTGTAAAGCGTTTTATTACCTTTTCATGCAGTAGCATATACAAACGTATGATGCGCGTAGCATTTTTCTAATTTTGTTATGGTCCACTTTTCTTCCATCATACGCAACTGTTAAATTTTTGTTTACGAGATTGTTTACTTTTTTTCCACACAAAATGTTGTCAACGAAAAACATTTTAGGTGGACGTTTTATTAAAGTAATTTTTATAGAACTTTTGAAAAAAAAAAAAAAAAAAAATCATAAATAAACATATTGTACGCAACATCCTATAATCCACATCCTGAAATATTAAAGTTTTTTAACGCATAATCCATGGATTATAGGCGGGAAATTACAGTATTTAAAGAAAAAAAAAAAATTCAGTTCAAAAATTTTTTTTTTTATTTATATATTTATCATTACAATCATTATTGTTGAATAAAAATTTCACATACTTTTAATATTTTCAGAAATGAAAGAATTATAATCGGCAAAAAAAATAAATAAATAATAATAATAATAATAGGGAGTTTTTGCATACCGTAAGTTAGTTACCGTAGGACGTCCGTTAGCATTTTTCTCCCTCCAGCGCGTGCTCAGTTTCCTATGAGCATGCGCGCTAGGGAGAAAAATGCTAACGGACGTCCTACGGTAACTAACTTACGGTATGCAAAAACTCCCTAATGACTTCTGTGGTGTAATAATCATTTTTGAATCCAAAATGAAAAGGATCATCATGTGAAGTCTATTGGTTTACATAGAGATGTTTCAACTTTTCTACGATTAACAAATAGCCATTCAGATATGAACAAGTTCATTTCAAAACTTATATAAAAGTACTAAGATAACGCATAAGAAGAAGTGGTACATTTGTGAATCAAAGCATCATTTTGAAATTCCTTCGAATCTCAAAGAATAAATTTAAAGTCACGCTGAAAAATGTCCGAGAAGAGAATTAAATTTGTTGCTATGGAATTAGTATATGAAATTCAGATTTCATTAAACTTCATTTTCAAGTTGTAGAAGTTGCAATGTACCTTCTTTTTTTAACATGAAATCAATGGGATGAAAATCAGCATGTTAAAAGAGCACCAAGAAAGGTTAGTAGAAAATTTTAAATTCCCAAATATTTTATACTTGACACAGTTTCAAAAGTGCAAAGTTATAAAATATTTTACATTTTATACTTGTTGATGAAGAAACGCACAATGCCGTTTGAAATTTCCTAGTTGAGAGAATGCCTTGCCACAAATATTGCAAACAAACGGTTGTTCTCCAGAATGTGTTCGTGTATGAATATCAAGAGCTTGTTTCGTAGTGAAGCTCTTATCGCATTGCGTGCAACAATAAGGACGTTCATTAGTGTGGGTTTTGAAGTGTCTCAGTAAGTTACTCTTCTGTACAGAATAATATGGGCAAAGTGAGCAAGAATATCGTTTTATCACAAAATTGGGCGCAAGTTCAACCTGTGTTTGATGCATGTTTAAACCTAAAAAATAAAAATAATATTATTATTACATTTCTAGAAACAAATTTCCATGCATTAATAAAAAAAAAAAAAAACCGGTACTTACGTATTAACGCCACCGCAGCTACAGATTTGGCGGTTTTTTTAAGTGGCGCCAAGCTACACTTAAAATTTTTGTGACAAATCATAAAATATATAAAACACTTTATTTAAAATCAAAACACTCTCAAAATTCAAAACACTTTATTTAAAAGAAAAGTAGTCAATCGGATTTCGGTGGAAAATGGGCCGATATAGAGTTTAACATAGATTCAAAACAGTCTATATTTTGGCGCATTAGCGCAACTTCTGCTGAGGTGGCGTTAATACGTAAGTACCAAAAAAACTAATGCGATTAAAATCAAAAGTATAAAAATGGCCGGCAAAAAAATATTAAGCTATAATTATAATCATGAATTATAATATAATTATAATTGAATTAAAAACAAGAATAAAAAATGCAATTACAGTTGAATGCATAAAATATTAAGATGCAATTATTGTCAAGAACAAAATTAATCGAAAAAATAATTATACATCAGGTGATTAGGTAAGTTTGTTTAACTTAAAAAACATAAAAGCACAGACATGCATGAAATTGTATGGCGATTTATTGTAAACAAAGAAAAAATTAATTTCAATAATGCCCCATAGGTGTAATTTTATATACAAGCAAAAACGATGTTTAAGAATAGAAATGTTTCAGTTACTCTTTACAGAAATGGTGAACATGACAATGCTTAAAAGCATCTCCAGCTGCCATGCTGGTTGGTGAGATATATCCTAGTTATTATCATACGACACTTGAATGTAGGGCGATTAACCTTGAAAATCCTCTAGGAAGGCAAATCACCTTTTCGATAGGACGCATAAGTGTCCATCGATGAGAAAAAATATCACAAATGTTCTACATAATGGCCCTTATTCGTTAGCATTCATCATCATTCAACGCACGGAGTACCTTGGCCGTGTATGGCCTTAAGACTCCTAATCTTGAGGAATAAAGTTCATTGGAAACAAAAAACATGAATACAAACAAAAGCAGTGAGCATGATTATGTCCATTGTTAGTACAAAAAAAGAAGAGAGTAAAAACAAAACGCAGAGTAAATAAAAGAAAGGCGCAATTAAAAAATAATTAAATAAGAAGCAACAAGCGCAATTACTTAATGAATTTAAAAAGAAGCTGCATTTTTTCAAAGGGGTTAGTAGCATTTTTAAATTGTGAGTAAATATTGTCAAGCCCTCCAAACGTGTTAAAGAGATTAACAATTTCTTTTAGAACATACATTGCCTTAGTGGCAGAGTCCACAGTGAGATCAGTATTGTCATCGTTGATATTTTGAGGCAGATGGTTTGTGACCAACGGCGCAGCGTGAGAGATCCTGGGTGTACCTTGCAAGAAACTTGCGTAGGATACGCCCTCCGAGACTTGCCGGCTGGTGAAGGCGGGTCTTGTTGGCGCATGGCCCTGATTGGGTGGTAGGCGGGGCTTTGGAAACATCGGGCAACCTCTCCAAGCGGCAAGGTGCCCCATCTGGTGGCAGTTGATACAGGTAGCATTACATAAAAGTTGTGGCCAACATTGCACAACATGTCAGTGGCAATCATGTAGTTTTACGTCGGATAATTGCATAATGATAGTGAAAGAATGCAGTAGATTTGATTCTACATAGCTCATAATCAATTGGATCTGATAGAGAAAATCACTATCACATTTAGTAGGTAATTTTAGAAAAGACTTCGAATGACTATTCAATCTTGTAGCGACATGGACTGATGTTTTATTATTAATAAAAGTGGTATACGTAAGTAATATCATAATGCCTTAAAATCACAACCCTCCCAACATTTCATGCATCTACTATTCGCAAAAAACAAGCTCTTATTAAAAAAAGAAATTACTAAATTGAAGCACAAATTTTTGTTACACATTAAATTTTCTACCATAATTAATTGACGGAGAATTTTTTTTTTTAAAATGCACAAACATATTTCACAGAAATATAGCATGATCTTACCTTTCGCCTCACATAACTCGAAAAACACAAGTGATTTTTTTTTTTTATAAAATAATTTTTTAAAAAATTTCTAGAAATATATACACATATATTTAAAAATTCTACCATTTCATACACTGATTAAAATTATAAACTTTAGGAACACCCAAATTTTTTCAGAAATTATTTTACATTAGATTTGAATTTCACACTAATGATTAAAAACTTATTTACAAAGGGATCACAAACTAAATTGTAATAATAATCTCATCTGATTGATAAACACAAACCAATTTTAAAATTAAATAAAAAATTATATAAAATTTATATAACAATCAATCAACAATTCTAATACATTTAATAATCATGAAAACTTTGAATTTATTAATGATAAAATGCAATATTTAATATTGTATCATTAACAATATAAAATATAATTGATAATAATTCCTTTAACAACTAACATTTTCATAATATTTCTATCAAAATACTTTATTTCAGGTTCTTAAAAAATTACAAATTTCTTAAAATTTAAAATAAAACTTTAAATTTAATGCTGTTTTAATAAATGTATAAAAAACAGCCTTTTAATAATTTTATTTCACAAAAATTCTTTTTATAAATATTTATAAATCAAAAAAGCATGCCTGTTAATTCATTTTGATCAGCATATTTTTAAATGATATAAAAAAATACAAGCATAATTAAACTCAACCATAATTGCTGTAGCTACAATTTTATTAAATACATTTTTTACAAGAATAATATTAAAAATATATAAAATATTCAGGAGACGATGAAAAAAAAAGTGCAAAATTAAACAAACGCTTTATTGCCTTTAATTTTTTTTTAAATATCGGTTTAACAAATGAAAATAATAATAATTTTGAAGAACAAATATAAATTTTAGACTGAAATGTTCGAGACACAAATATATATAGATATAAATTTTTTCACTGGTCATGCTGGCAGATTTAAACTTTTTATGCGAGTCGCGATATGAAAAAAGATTTTTTTTTTATACATCTTAATGTTCACTTTTATGTGACTAGCACAACATCCGCAATTCAAGAAAAAATTTTTATTTTAAAGAGGGTTTTAAATTGGCCAATAATTTAAGCAATTATTTTGCCAAATATGACTCAAGCGAAGTACTTGCAAAAAAATTTCCATGCAAATTTCTTTTTTACACCACTTTTTCTAGGAATGCATTTCTTGTTTGATTAACTATATTTCTCTCGAATTTATCATATAGACACTTTTTCTTCAATACATGCAACACAGGGCTAATTGGTTTTGCTTTTGAAGAGTTTGGTTAAGTTCAGCGTTTGGCATATAACCCTGTCTGACGCGTGTGCAATTTTATTCTAAAATTTATTTCATATTAAACTCATATAATTTACAATAGAAAAAACAGTGGTAAAAGAAAACATGTGTTTTTCTCTTAAACTGTTCCTAGACCTAGAACAAAATAGCAAGCGTTTATCTGTGCCCATGCTTCCAATTTGACAACTAACAAGCAATGTTATCTCACCTTGCAAAGAGCAAGCAGTAGACTGTTACTTGGTAAATTGTAAATTCTTTGAAACGCAATATGCTTTAAATCCATTCCGGATTACAAACATAAAAATGACATCAGGCTGAGCGACTTTTTGACAACCTTGACACCTGAGCAGCTAGGATAAACAACGTCTCGACAATTGCACATTGAAGTCTGTCCAAGTTCTTCCTTTCTAACTAAAGTCCAGTATGCGTCCTCCTATCCAATCTCGATTTTGAAGTAAAACATTAGTTGACTCGTGGAATGGTTGAAGACGAGTTGTTCTTTCAGTGAAGAATTCTTTTTGTCAAAGACATGAAGAAAAGTGTCTAGCGACGGAAAACACGTATTATTTTGAGAGAAAAAATTGCAAAAATTAAATTTAATATCTAATATTCAAAAAAAAAAAAAAAAAAAAAAAAAACTTCCTTTTATAATTTTGTGTGTTTTTTCCATTGAAACTGATGTTGTCCTGGATAGTAAATTTTCGATGTATTCACTTTGCGAAGAGGTCTGCTTCTGAGTTTTCAGTAATCCGAATTGTGAGGAACAATGATTAACTCGGTGAACAGACAGTACTAGAAGCAATAATTCGCTGTCAAATGCGAATAAAATACGAAAATCAAATACATTAAATTACCTTTCGATGAGTCAACATATGCAACCGTAAATTATACTTTCTATTAAATCTTTTCTTACATAAAGAACATTCAAATTGATATTTTCCTGTATGAATGTTAGAATGCTGATTAAGATTTCCCTGTGAAGTAAACGATTTGTGACAATAAGAACACACAAACGATTTCTGGGTTGATCTGTTATTTTGTATTTGGTGGATGAAATCTGATTTATTCAGGTGGCCAAATTCTTCGAAATTCATTTCATGTGAAGCCAAACCTGAATGAAAAAAAAATGTATATATATTTTAAGATATAATCATATAATATGAGAAAATAAAATATAGTACAAAAATGAAATTTAAAAAAATAAACCCTCAAAGTACAGAAATCAGAGAAAAGTAAATGAAATAAAAAATATATCAAAAAATTTAATTAGAACGAATGTTTAACAGGAATTATGAAATGATCAACACGAAATAATTACAAATATTATTAAGAATTAATTAAACCATTAGAATTCAGTTATTTTTCAAATTAAAATAAAAACTTATGTTAATGCGCAAAATATACTTTATTTCGATCAATAAATATTTTTAAAAAATCAACAAGGGCAACTTATGTAATATCACCACAACTGATCATATCTTTAAAGAATACTATTGCTATAATATTTGCCCAAATTCAATTTAGTATTTGACACACAGAAATAACTACAATAAAAAATCAAGCATTAAATAATAATAAAAATTAAATCTATTACACAAAAACATTCAAATAATAAATAAATAATTTTTATTTATTATTAGATAATAAAATATAGATGTCATTAAAAATATATTCCATGATAAAAAGTTTAAAACAAATTGGCGAGTATTTCTTAAAAGATGTACTGCTTTATTTAAAATACTGCATTGTAAATTTTACGGAAGCATTTAAAAAGGATTAAAGTCAATTTTAATGCCCTATTGCAGATTAACTTTATAATTATATTATATATGGTCACAAAATACAATTAGGAATGAACAAATGAAGATTCCTTAGAAAGATGATCTTTTTTTTAAAGTTGCACAATATTTTTATAATAAATTTCCTTGTGAGAATAAATTCCTCAATTTACACATTATGCTATTGTTGAATCGAAGTCAGATTCAAAGAACTTTCAATATCCCAGAATTTTGATTTCAGGCTATTTGCAAAGTAGAACTGTGGTTGGCGTTAATCAGAGTGCATCAAATTATGTCACCATAATTTTAAACAACATGAATACATAGAATTTGTACTCTTTTCTTCAAACACAACAGAATGATTTCCCGGTCTAATACTTTAGCTTACTTATTCCAAGGTTTTTCTATTCGGCTGCGTTGTAAGGTTAAATAAATTCGAACAGGACTCTTTTAATTCACCCTATCCACTAGCCAAATGGAACCCACATACATAAGTGACAAATAAATTTAAAATTATATTCAAGACATTCGAGAAGATTAACAAAATTCACGTTATAATATCGTTTATACGGCAGGATCAGTCTCACTTTTAATGTTTTTTTTAATATAGCATCGTTACTATAGTACGAAAATAGTACTCAGCCTAGTAGGAAAATTATCCCTTAGAAATTCCATTGCCTTTCAAATACGGAAAATTTTTTGATATGAAAAATTGTCAACAGCATAAAATACAAATAAATGATTGTCCTCCAGAGTACATTCAATAATTTATCCTTAAACAATATGTTTGGTAGTAAAACTCTAATTGCATTTCATACAATATGGACGTCCTATGGAATGGGATTAAACTGGGATGAAAATTTAAGATCCAATTTGTACTAGCTTAAATCTGAAAAATAAAAAAAAATTATTATATTCCCAAAAACTCTTGGACACATGTGATGTGAAGACCCAATTTCAATCAAGAACAAAGTAATGAAGAAAATAATTTATACATTAAGGTAATTTAAAAAGTTAGTAAATAATAATAATAAAGAATACACATTTATCGAAGATGTATGAATGTATTTCAGAAAGCATTTCAATAATGCACAATTATGACTGCATGATGGGAAGTTTTTGGATTTTCTCCTATATAATATGCAATTGTGGGGCAGTTACCATGAAAGTTCTCCAAAAAGGCATCTTTCCCCCACACCCTCGACACTCTGTTCGTAGCATAACATAAGTGAAATCATATAGTAAATAAAACAAAGAATGTTGTTTTATTCAGACAGAATAGAATGCTCAACATCTAATGTCCTTTTTGTACTAGAGTAAAGCTTCATTGCCACTTATTTTTTAATCCTCCAAGTATTTCTTCAGAAAGACAGTTATAGATTCGTTTATTAAAATACATATAATTAATAATACAACATAAGCGATCAAGATCACATAAATGTTACAACACAAAATAAAATTTAAAAAATATCATACACATCATAAGTTATGCAAATTAATAAGTAATAATAATTAATATAGTATGCCTAATTCCCTCAAAGTACAAAATATTAAAAATAAATTTATTTATTTATAGAATAAAAATGGCACACATATAGAAACATAACTCTGAATTTATTTAGAGTTGAAAAAAATCAGACATTTTTTTTTTTTTAAATCACTGTATGAAATAATTTTTTTTTTCTCTTTCACGACAATAGATAGTTGCCGAAAAATTGTCAAGCTACTATCGCATATATAAGCTACAAATCGTTTAAATACACACTAAGAAGTAATTCTAAATAGATAAAAATAACTTTTTATTAATAAATGAATATCATAGCAATCCAGCAAAATAAAAATTGCCTATCTAACAGATGATAAAAATCAGACATGAATTACATATACTCAATAAAATTGTTTTTAAAATATTCTATATTTGTTCAATATAACAAATTAATTCTAACATATCTGTAAAAAGAATAAGGGCCTTCTTTTAAATTTCTCGACACATGACAAACACATACAGTCATTATATTTACTAATTTTTTTCAGATGAAGTGTCAGTTTCTTAAATATCAATGGAAGAATAACCAAATGAGTTCCTCAAAGATAAATCTGTTACATGGGATAATGCTGTTTTTAAACTTGCAACCCCTACGTGAGCTTTATTTTAATATTATTTTATGAGTGAAATACAAGTCTTTGATGTAAATAAAAAAAAATAAAGTTAACCAAGTACAGTCTCATTTGTAAGCCAAGCAATGTTTATCATTATGAATCTTCCCCATAAAAGCCCTCAATCGTTAACAGTATGATCCATAACATAATACCATGGTCAACATTGTATATCATACAATGGGAATTGTAAGAATTTGTTAGCAAATAGTCACTCAGTTTTCCTGTTGGGATCAAAAGATTGCGATAGGCTTACATTATCAAATGGTTATACAACTAGCAATTGAAAAGATTAAAATCACATAATTTGAATGGTCTTATGTATAAAAAAATAACTAAATAAAATAAATAAAAATAAAACATATTTTCACCAAATATTGCTGACAAAAAATCATTCATTATTGTAGAAATATACAGAAATAAATCTACACTATTAATCATATTAAATTTCCTTTCATAATGTATTTCTTATTGTTAGAAACAACAAGAACTTAAGTATTTCATACAATTCAATAACACACAACAAGAATTAACTATATATTTCATAACATCAACATTAAATAAAACGAACTAAATTAATTTTCATGATAATCAAATAAATAGCATGTTGAAAAAAAAAGAGTAAATTGCATTGATTGGAAAACAAAGGTTTTCCTTTGATTTTATAAAACGATATTAAAAGATTTAAATTTTTGAGTAACACAAATAAACATATGTACAAATTACAGAATTATATGATTGTTGTCATGAAATCTGATTTTCTGTAACACTTCACTTAATTAGAAATTTACAACAAAAAATATACTTTGCACAAGAAATTATTTTAAATAAATAAAACAACTGCAATTTATTCCTGCCTTTAAAATAATAATTTCAAATGATTAATATCTGTAAAATTTAATCTCTAATGATGATTTTTCACTTTCTTAATCCACTATTTTATTTTCAAAGATTTTGTACGGAATCATTTGAATGTTAAAATATAAATTATATAATTTTCAACAAGTATATAATTTATATAAACTTTTACAAGCACATAATTTTATGTACTTATACAAGAAATAAAACCAATTTTGATTTAACACATCAAAATTCTTAAATATATTCAGCAATCATGTAAATCTTCAATTTATAAATTCATTGACAAAGAATTTTAACAAATAATTGACTTTGAAATTATTGATTTTATAATTTTATAAAGTCACTTTTGCTATGCTATACAGTTTTATTCCAGCTTTTAATATATATACCTTTTATATTCAAATATTTTGAACAACAATATTTAAGAAAATGATTTGTATTTATTTGATTACTTGCATGAACGTTATATAACTAATTTCCTTTTCAAATAAATAAATATAAAATAAACTTTCTTGTTAAAACATTTATACAAGAAAAAAAGCACATCTTTTCTCTTTAATTTATAGTAATATACTTTTAAATAATAAAAATACATAACTATAATTATGCACATCAATGCAATTATAATTATATAGACTAATAGAAATTTAATTACTCTTTCATTGCGCACATTCATACAGTAAGTAAATTGACTTACTTTTCTACAATTATAATCTTATACTGCTGATAATCGAAATCTAATAATAAAGAAATTTAGAAATACCAAAGCCATATATATTACACAAATAACATAAACCACAATGATGAAATTATTTGAATTATAGCTCCATTCAACATAACAAAATAAAAAATTGTAGTTTTGTGTATCTGCCATTAATTGTAATAACTTTTGCAAAATTTTTTGGCATTGGAAGCATATTTTAGGTATGTCAACACAAAATATATTCACACAGAGTCAAAGATGTAGAAGTGGGTAATCAGTAGAATGCCAGTCATAGGAGGTATGTTTTATGGATACAAATCTGGTAAATGGGCCAAGAAAGTAGTAAAACCAGGTAGATATTGAAAATTAATTATATTCTTGTATGAAAAATAGATATTAAATGTATTCAATTCCATAAAGTATTTATTTAAAATTTATAAATGTATTCAAATTAAAAAGTATCTCGATGAGTCAACAGATGCATTTGCAACGAATACTTTCGGTTGAATGTTTTCTTGCAAAAAACACATTCAAATTGATGTTTTCTAGTATGAATGTTAGAATGCTGCTTGAGATTTCCCTGTGTAGTGAATGACTTATGACAGTAGGAACAAACGTATTTATTCTTTCCGGATAAATCTGTTATTTGATTTTGGAGAAATATGTCATTTTTTCTTTCAGGCATCAAATCTGATGAATCACTCGTATTTCTAATGACAAGTTCTCCGCAATTCATTTCACCCATATTTGAGCAATCAGCTAAACCTAAATGGAAAAGGAAGCATTTTTTTAGTGAAAACATACATGACAAGAAAAAAAATATTTAAAGCATTAAAATCAATGACAGAAAATTAAGAAGTATAGCTCCCATTACGCTGAAACTTGGATATTTGTGAGTTTTTCTAGAACAAAAAATGTCATTTAAATGCAGTTTTTTTATTCTTAATAGAGACAGAAATTATCTTTCTTACCATAACATTTTATTCTATAATTCTGAGTAATCAATATTAAAAATTTTACTAACATTAGAATCTAGATACAGATATCAGTTACACAGCATCTTTCCTTTCCTTATTTATTTTCAATGTTTTGTAAACAATTTTTTTTTTGTCATTGTATTTTTTAAATTAGTATAACAAAATATTAAAGATTCAAGAAAAACTGGATTATTACAAACTATAATTTTTTGTAATTTCTTTCAATAAACACACACACACACACAAAAAAAAAAAAACTAGTTAAGAAACTATAAATATAAGTAAAGATTAATTACATGATTTTATATCAGATAGTTTACTTAAGAAAGTTTAGACAAAAATATCAATGAACATCATAAAATTAAAAAATTTAAAACAAAAATATTTAATATAAACATCATCCAATCATTCCATATCTTTAAGTAACTGTAACAATAAAACCTTAAAAAAATTTAAAAATCCTTTATACAGTAAAATGGAGAATAAATAAAAATGTGATAAAAAAGCTTCAAAAGATACACAACTTTTGCAAATTCATAGATGTGTATGTATATGTGTGTGTGTAAAAAGGTTTAAATTTCTTATTATAATATTTGAGAAGATGCAAGGCCTTTTATAACAGAACATTTGATATAAAAAATCAATGGAATAGTAAAATAAATAAATAAAAATTAATGCCTAAATATACATACACATCGAAAAAAAATATAATAAAAAATATAATATATATATATATATTTAAAATTATTTATACAAAAGCACATCTTTTCCCATCAACTGTTAGCAATATACTTTAAAATAATATAAGAATATAATAATGCAAACCAATGTAACCAACCAAACCAATGTCAAAAAAAATTATAGCTACATTGTCATTACTTACAATCATACATAAGTAATGACAATGTAGTTGTTTTAATTTTCTACAATTTTAATTACATACTGCTAATAATCCAAATACTAAAATTGGAAACATCAAAGTCATATTATTATGCAAATAACACAAAGCATGAAGATGAAATTATTGGAATCACAACTCGGCTTAACATGAAAAAACTAAAAATGAGTAATTATGTGTATCAGCTATAAGAACTTTTGCCATTGGATGTAGATTTTGGGTAAGTCAGATCATATTGTTTTCACACAAAGTCAAAGTTCACTTTGTGTAAAATAATATTTATAGAAGTGATAGTGAATCTATTTGTAGAAGTGATTATATCTGTAATATACCAGTCATAGAAAATTACAAAACGGGTATGTTTTATGAATACATAGTGTAAGTGTGTGGGTCAGGAAAGTAGTAAAACCTGGTTAAAATCTTAGAATATTTTCATATGAAAAATAGATACCAAATGCACTCACTTCCATAAAAGACTCATTAATATTTGTAAATGTATTCAAATTACAAAGAATCGTGATGAGTATACATATGCATCTGCAACAAATATTTTCGATTGAATCTTTTCTTGCAAAAAAGACATTCATATTGATGTTTTCCAATATGAATGTTAAAATGCTGATTGAGGTTTTTATGTGAAGTGAATGACTTATAACAGTAGGCACTAAGATATTCATTCTTTCTCGATAAATCTGTCATTTTATTCTGGAGAAACATGTCTTTTTTTGTTTCATGCATCAAATCCAATGAATAACTCGGATTTCTAATGACTTTACATTTACTTGAGCAATCAGCTAAACCTAAATGAAAAAAGAAATAGTTTTTTTTAATGAAAACATACAAGACAAGACAAAAAAAAATCTACAAAACAAAAAATTTAAAGTATTATTTAGCATTATCATTGAAATAAAATTAAAAAGTATAATAGCTTCCATTATGGGCAGCATTTGGATATTTTGTGAGCTTTTTCTTATTATAATAATAGAAGATTCAAGGCCTTTTATAATAGAACACTTGATATAAAAAAAACTAATGGAATAGTAAAATAAATAAAAATTAATGACTAAATATACATACATAACAAAAAACATCAATAATTTCACTTTTAAAAAATATATATATACATATATTTTTTTAATTATTTAAACAAGAAAAAAAGGAAATCTTATAATTAGATAAATTAATAAAATTATAAATACAATGTCATTACTTACAATCATACAGAATGCAAAATTGATTTAATTTTCTGCAATTTTAATTGTATACTGCTGACAATCCAAATGTAATTGTAAGAAAAATTGGAAGTACCAAAGTCAGATTTATTATACAAATAGCATGAAGCACAAAGATGAGATTATTGGAATTACAGCTCTATTCAACATAAACTAAAAATCAGTAGTTTTGTGTATCTACATTAAGATGTAATAACTTCTGCAACGTCTTTTGGCCTTGGATGCATATTTTGGGTATGCCAGACAATATTGTTTTCACACAGAGTCAAAGTTCATTTCATGTAGAAGAATCTATCTGTTGAAGTGATTCTATCTGAAATATTCCAGTCATAGAAAATCAACAAAAATGTATGTTTTATGAATAACGAATCTGGTAAATGTATGGTTTAGGAAAGTAGTAAAACCTGCTGGAATTCTGAGAATTTTTTCATATGAAAACAGATACCAAATGCACTCAATTCCATAAAAGATTTATTAATATTTGTAAATGCATTCAAATTAAAAAGAATCTCGATGAGTCAACATATGCATCTGTAATGAATACTTTCGACTGAATTTTTTCTTGCAAAAAACACATTCAAATTGATGTTTTCTAGTATGAATGTTAGAATGCTGATTGAGATTTCCCTGTGAAGTGAATGACTTATGACAATATAAACAAAGGTATTTATTCTTTCCAGATAAATCTGTTATTTGATTCTGGATAAATGTGTCATTTTTTTCTTGATGCATCAAATCTGATGAATGACTTGTATTTCTAATGACAAGTTCTCCGAAATTCATTTCACACTTACTAGAGCAATCAGTTACACCTAAATGGAAAAGAAATATTTTTTTAATGAAAACACACATGGCAAGACAAAAAAAGAAAATAATTAAAGCATTAAAATCAATGAAGGAAAATTAAAAAGTATAGCTCTCATTATGCTGAAACTTTATTAACTGATATTTATGAGTCTTTTTTAGAACAAAAAATGTGATATAAACATGATTTTTTTTAAAAACGCTAATAGACATTTAAGGTATTATAGGCAGAAGTATTTCTCTGCTTGCTATTTCATTGTTTGAAATGATCTTTCTTAGCTTACAATTCTGTTTTATAATATTAAAAAGTGTACTAACATTAGAATACAGACATAGTCATCAGTTATACAGCATCCTTTATTTGTTAAATGTCTTGTAAACAATTTAGTTTGTCTTTTACTTTTAATATAGCAAAACATTATTGTATATTAAAAAATTCAACAAAAACTGGTTTATTACTATAGTTTTTTTTTCTTTTTTTATAATTTCTTTTGATAAATATATACAAAAAAACTTAATGAGTAAGGTACATATATTTAAGCAGCTAATAATATAAGATTAATTATATGATTAAACATCAGATATTTACTTATTAGATATTTGGTAGAAGGGAAATATTAATAAATATTGTAAAATTAAAACTTTAAAAAATTGAAAACAAAAATGCTTAATAAAAAAATCATTTAATCATTCCATATCTTTAAACAACTATAACAATGAGATCTGAAAAAGAATAAAGAAAGATAAAAAATAAATAAAAATGTAAAAGAAAGAAAAGCATAAAAAAAAAAGGCAAATCCTTAAATTTATACATGTATATGTTTATGTAAGAAAAGATATTTAAATTTCTTACTATAATATTTGAGAAGATGCAAATATTTTGGTAAAACCGATTGTTGGAGATGCATTATCAAAAGTGATAAATTCCACAGTTATACTCTCACACACATACACAAATCCTAATAGGTAGCAGAATGTTGTTTATTAGTATTCCAAGATTTATTTGTTGTGTTACAAAGAGTTAACATAATTACTAATTAACAGCAATTCAATACTTTGCCAAGCAGTCAGGTCCAATTATTATGAACTGAAATTTGTACTATATAAAATTAGTACAAAAAATTAGGTATTGAAATTATATGCAGTCATTTAAATTTCTTATTATAATATTTGAGAAGATACAAGCCTTTTATAATAGAACACTTGATATGAAAAACAAATGGAAAAGTAAAATAAATAAAAATAAGTTCTAAGTCTTCACAGCTTTAACAACTGTTCAATCTAGAAATCACAATACACACCAAACATAATCAATTAGAAAAAGATTAGTGGACTAAATTTTTCATTCACAATACAAAAACAATGGACAATACTTCAATTTAAGACAAAATGCTGAATATTTAGTTTTATTAAGAATCAGTTAGGTGTTGGGATTTAATCATTCTTTATGACAAGTTTTCTTTTCAATTAAAAAAAAAAAAAAAATTGGGAGAGTATTTTTATTTGTATAAGATGGAGCACTGAAAGTTTCATTCTTGAATTGTTTCCTGCAATACAGTGTTTTAGTTTTTTGGTAAATCCTATTTAGCAATCAAAGATTGCATACATAAAACATGAAGAGAGCATTATAAGCAATAATTACAATCAAACACACAAACTAAGCCCGGAGATTCAAAAAGATACTAAACATTTGAAAATATATATTTTACAGAGTAATGAAGCAACAAGTAACCATGAAACATGGAAGTGTTTCTTTATTTGAAAATGTATTCTTTCACATCCAGCAATTATAGTTATAATTTTTGGCATTAAAAAGAAATTTCATATCATTTTATGTGTGTGTATAAGTTTTTTATATTCATTATGAAATAGTATAATTTATTTCAAATAAATAAACAAAATTATAAATTATTTCAAAGCGTCAATAGGTAGTACCAGGTTTGTTAGCAAAACGGACATATATAATAACAAATGCCCTATGTATCACTTTCTTCAATTAGCTTATGTATGGAGTCATGAGACCTTATTATTGACGATTTTTGTGGTATGTAGCCTCCAAAGTAGTCCTAGAAAGTTCCAAAGTCACAATAGCCTCAAGACTTCTGATAACTACCAAACCAATAATAAAAAGGATTGAAATCTGATGACTTGGAAGGTCACATATGGTGACTAGTAATGCAAATATTTATGAAACACGATATAAAAGGGGTCATTTAATGTTTCATTATTGTAGTAACCTTATAGAGTTTCTCCTCTTGCATAAAAGTAAATATTTGATATCACTTAATTTTATATGTGTCTGCATATGCATTTTATATTCATTAAATTCAACATTTCTTGAACTAGAAACTTTTCTAATGTCAATTAATTTATTAAAGTTGTTATCTAAGCATTACTCAATTAAAAAATGTCATAATTTTTAATTGTATTAAGTATCGACAATAATTTATTTTTTTAATTTTGATTTCTTAAAAAATTTTTTACATATTTAAAAAAGAGATTAATCTTTTTCATTTAAGGAAATTAACATAATTAAATCTTTTATAATGAGAAAATTTTACGTCCAGAAATTCTATCTATTTAATGAATTTCAAATATATATATCAAATAAATGCATTTAAAATATGTTTATACTAATTAATTATAAATGTTTATAATATTCAATTTTAAACACATTATAACAAATTAGCACACACATTTTATTTTAGTAATAATAAAACACATTAAAATGAAATGGGGAAGGTTGGGATTACATACTCTTTTTATAGCCAATCTACACACACTATTAACAATACATTTTTTAACATTAAAATCATATTTTAAGATATCTTTTCCAATCAAAAAAATTTTTGTGCTTGAAAAAAGAATTACAAAAAGAAAAAATAATAATAATAATAATATAATCAAATACAAAATATTTTTAAAGGAATAAAATCTATCCTACTGGTTTAATTAATCATAACTTTGCATCAAGGAAATGTAAATAATAATACACTACATAAACATATTAATTAACATTAAATAGCAGCTAATAACTTTAGACAAGTGAAATTTAAAAGCAGCTTCCAATTACAAAATAAACATAAACCAATTAAATCTGACAACCATGCTTCTTTTTTTAAAGAAATTTTTACTCTACCTGTTTCATCCAAATTAAAAATTTTTTTCTTTCTTTTTAATAAATTTGCTACACTTCTAGATATTTTCAATACAAACAAGTTCAATTCATCATCAGTTCTTATAAGGATGAGTTTTACTTTACAATAAACATAAAAATCACAATAATAATATTCCTTAAACATTTACATGGACTTCTTTTACATAGAGATTCTGCTTCTATTCCATCATAAAAAAGGAAAATGGATGCATAAAATAATCCTACTAGAACCATATAAGCATTGTAGAATAAGATTTTTCATTGTAAAAAGTATAGATAACTATATTTCAACAATTCACAAGAAATTTAAAAAGCATATTTCGAAGCATAATTCGCAGCAAATGCTAATGAATGATAATAAGTCTCCAGACTGCAGATGACACTTGAATGGCAGCAGGATAGATAATAAAAGACGCCTACTCCCATAGTTTGTAAAGCCCTTACATTTACCTACGATAGGTTATAAATTATAACAAGAGATACCCATTATATAAACAAAATACATTTTTACTATTCACAAACATTGGAAGTGTGCAACTGCTGCCTTTTTATGCAGTTCAAATAACAACTGTTTAACTACATAAAAAGCATATCGAGATTATTCTTTTCATCCATAAAGAATGAGTAATTAAGTGTATTTTTTTTTATCATCATCAATAGAATAATTTATTTTTAAAAAAAGTTGAAGGTTGATTTTTTTTTTTTTTTTTTGCATTAGATATGATATAAATCTTCCTTGAAAACAACGGAAAAAGTGTGGTTCCTTAAACACTTAAAATACTATGAGAGATAAATCTTGCTCAGTAGATATTATGCGGTTTTTAAATCAAGTTCTTCATCTTTCTATAGTGTGTATCAAAATTCATGTAAGAAGTAATTTTAATAAAGGTACAAGAGGTTTTGTTTTAGAAAACAATTTAGTTTACTAACTCAACCCAAACAGCAAGCTTAAAGGTGTATTTTGAAATCAGGGGAAGGGAAATCAGCTCTTTCATTACCAAACATTCCAGACTATTTAGAATGATTAGGAATTCATATCTTGCATGAATTTTTGGAGCACACTATATGTCAGACTTTATCTTTTTAATTTTATTTTTCTCAATTTCCTATGAAGCATTACTTTAATTTCAGTAGGAACTTTAAAAGAGAAATTATATCTTCTTCCAAAACTTATTACTAAATTAAAAGTATTACATCATTAAAAAATTATTATTATTATTTTTTTTTTTGTTGTAATTTTGAATCTTCTTGATGAATAACAATCTTCACATTCATCATTTCAATTGATTTATTCTCTATGTAAAATAAGACAATGTCTTTTCAAATTTCCAATCTGAGTAAATGTTTTGCCACAATTGGTGCAAATAAATGGACGTTCACCGGTATGAGTTCTTTGATGAGCATTAAGTTCTTCCTTTGTTGTAAAATTTTTACTGCAATCAGGACAAGAAAAAGGACGCTCCTTCAGGTGGCGTCTTATGTGTGTATTTAAATTGATTTTGTATATTGTAGAATATGTACAGAAGGAACAAAAATGGAGCTTTCTTTTATGTGTAGAATTAAGCTGAAAATGCAACAGCTTTGCATTGGAATCTATAAGAAAGAAATAAAATACCATATATTTTCCACCATATAACCTTTTTAAAAACAATAAATATAGGATAATGACATATGTAGGAAAAATAATAATTTCTACTGACTAATTTTATACATAAAATTACTTTTCATCGAAATTCTGTAAAGGATAAAATATATATACATATATATATATAACAGAAGAAAAATTTAAACAAGCATATAAAAAGGAATACAACTTAAGCAGTAATAATAGTAACTAAATGCTTAGTGACATTTTAAAAATAAAATAGCATACATAAAATATCTTCAAAAGGAAAAATAAATAAATAAATAAAAATGAATGAAGACAGGCAATATTTTTAATTTGTTCTTTTTTCTGGTTCCTAAAAAATTAATAAGTTATTTCTGGCATTTAATAAAATTATTACTAAAGCAGAGTTCATATTGCTTTCTTTGTTAAGTGACATTGTTAATTAAACCATTTCTTTGTAGATAAAAGTTATGAATTTGAATCGGATTTATACCGCTTTTTTCAAAGAAGAAAAAATTATCTATTAAAACTTTTCCATACATTCATTATTATTATTATTATTCACAAAATATGATATATTTATAGATAAGTTCACAATATGAGAATGCATGACAAAAATATAAGATTCATAGTATTTGAATCAAATCACAAATGACAGGTTTCACTTTGTCAAAAATTATTTAACTATTATAATTAAGCAGTTATAATGATCAATGTTGTTGAATTTTCACTTTCCAGCAAATACAAAAATAGATAGATATTTGTTGAGCCAGTTCTTTAGACAAGTTGCACCTAGAAAATTCAAATTCAAATCCAACATTTTATTTTTAATTAAAACGTGACAATGAAGTAGAGTTAAATAAATAAATATAATAGCTACTGTAAATTAAATGCTTAGTATATAATATACTTATAGTCAAATACTTCAATAGCATTTTCTACATGCTAATGAAATTTATACAAAAAAAAAAAAAAAAAAAAAAAAATAGTATTATATATATATTACATTACACAAATATATTCCAGGCAACAACAGACTTTTATCATATTTCATCAGTAGCTGCTGTTGCACCTTTCTCAGCAGCTAGATGGTACATGCAGCAAACTACTAGTACTTCTCTAGCTTACTAAAGCTTTATGCCAGATCATAGCTGGTGCATTGCCTACACAGAATGGAATACTATTCTTTACAGATAATCTTCTAAACCTCAACATTTATAAATAAATTTTAGATGTCCAATCCAATTAAAGTACCAGTTAAATTGACTTGGTATGTGTGTGTGTGTGTGGGGGGGGCAGACAGTGTAGCCGATAGGAGTTAGTTGCTGTTATTGCAGTTACTTATACAGCCAAGCATAATTTCAAAATTTTCTTTTTCCTTTTAAAAAATATTTTTGTTTAAATTTTATTTCAAAAATCTATACAATTATACAAACAATTAAAAAATTGTAAAGGCTGGTAGCTAAGCAAATGCTTTTCTTTCTTTCAAAATTCATGATTAAAACAAACTCATTTCATAGGTAGTTTTATTTTTTATAATGGATTTCATTTTAAATAAAACCATATTTGTTTTGGTTCTTTATGATAATATCAAAAAGTTGTTAAATTTTTATACATACAATTTCAGTTGGTTGATTCTGGATGTAAATTTAAACAATGTCTTCGCAAGCTTCCACAATGAGAAAAAGATTTAAAACAAATATCACAAACAAATGGCCGTTCTCCAGTATGAGTTCTCATATGAGAATTAAGTTCTGTCCTAGTAGTAAAACCTTTATTACATTCAGTACACAAAAAAGGACGTTCTTTCAGATGACGTCTTATATGTCTATTCAGAGTGATCTTGTATATTGTAGAATAAGAACAGAAGGAACAAAAATGAAGCTTTGCTTGAGGTAAAGAATTGAGCTGAAAATGCATCTGATTTACACTGCCATCTATAAGAAAAAAAATCATGCCATATACTGTCAATTTATTTTAAACAGTAATAATAAAGCAATTACACTTTTACTTGAAAAATAAAATAAATCATAACTGTTAAATAGCTTTATATAAAAATTTAAATTAATCAAAATTTTGAAAAAAAAATTTTTAATTTAAATTCAATATAAAAAATTAAATAAAAGATGAAATAGGTAATAAAAGACAAAAAGATTACAAACATGCATATAAAAAGAATATAATTGATTATTATCTTTTAGCTTAATATGAAAATTTAATAAGAGTTTCCCAAGAAAATTGATCAATTTAAAGCCTGCATTCAATTGCTAACCATAATACCTAGTTTATTTTAGCTATAACATTGTTAAACATGCTACAACGATGCAGAATTGTTAGTTATAAAATTGCTAATCACTAAGTGCCTTCTCTTACACAGGGATGTAGATTGAGATAAGCATCTAATCTATTTATTCTATGAAAGTAAAATCATTCTGTTAAAACCTTTCTGCATATATACATATTTTTTGTCACCATCTTAGATATTTCAATTTAGAAATTGTGCAATATGAGAATATATGTAGAAATACAAAAGAGCCACAACACCTAAATTCATTGGTGAATAACAGGTTGTATTTTCATGGCCATTTTATTGTCTCACTTTCCCTTTTTAAAAATAATCCTATAAAGGTACTTTCATTCCAAGCAATTAGGATCATGTTATCAGCAAAGACAAAAATTTGTGTAATACACTTAAAAAGTACTCATACCTTCATTAGTATCTAACACATTAATTTTTCAAAAAGCAACAAGAATTTTCTTTTGTTTTGCACAAATTGATCACAGCACATTACTGAAACACATCGAGATCAATTTGTTTGCTACTATGAACACACATAAAAAAAGAAACTAATAGATATAGGAGATAATATTGATTCTTATTGCCTATCATCATAAATTAGAAACAATATAAAAATATGTATATATATATATTTTTTTTTTAAGTAAGTAATTGGTAAAATCTGTATAACGAATTAAAAATAATCTGTAAAAAAATTTAAAAAAGTGTCTTGAAAAATTTTAGTGCAAATGCTTTTTTCTACACTGGCAAATTGCTTCTTCATAGTAGATATAAATATCACATCAAATTTATTATAGAAATACAACAGAAAATATTAACAGGACCAAAAATTTAAATCTTATGTGTCTGTGCAATTTTCACTTTAATATAAAAATGCTTTAAATATTACAGAATATTAACAAATTTTATTTAAATATTAATTCCATTGTTTGAAGTTTGGATATTGCTGAATTTTTTTATTACTAATCAAATTTTAAAACAGTTATTGTCAGCACATTGAGGTAAAACATGAAATCTTTTACAAAATTAACTAAACATCCATAGGTATTTTAACAAATATTTAAATTATTTTTAAAGCTCATTTTATTTATTATCACTTTTGATTAATTATGATTTTTTTTTTATTCAATGTCAAAATGGGAATTCATGCCTGTTTTGGTTCCTTACTGTATTAGGTAGAAAAACTGAACCAGCTGACTTTTTAGGTAAAAATAAACAATGCTTTTTAAGACTTCTAAATCGAGTAAAAGATTGGTCCCTCAACAGTATAAATTACAAGCCATGTCTTTTTTGAAAATTTTTTGTTGCATTTTGAATAGGACATGGGACTCGTGTATTCTTCCAGAACTTTTGTCAGGTGTACAATCAAGTTGCAAATCTACCTGGTTTGCACTGAAATATACAAGAGATAAATGATATATAAAATCTTTAATCAAATTTTATATTATAGAAAATTTATAACATAATGATATAAAGTAAACATATTAACATATAAATGAAGCAAAATTTCTAAAAATTGATACACTTAATTTAAAACAGAAGATTTAATATTTGAGATTAACATTATTACCATTATATTTTAAATATAATACACCAATAAAGGATTTAAAGGTTTGACAAATTGATATTCAGTTTTACTGAGAAAAGAAGAGATAAAACATGAAAAACAATAAAAATTCAGAAGTCAAAATTAATAAAAAGTCTAAAAATTTACATATTTATCACAAAAGATTGATATCAAAGTGTTTATGTTAATAATAACAAAAATAAGTTTTCAAAATGAAAATAAATTAAAAACAAACAATTTATTCATTAACATTAGTATTTCTTGTTTTCTACAAAGCAGTTGTCATTTGCCGAAATTCACTTTGTAATCAACGTGTAAGGCAGTATTGCTGTAAAGGATTAAAAAAAAAAAAAAAAAAAAAAAACATGGATAGAGAAGAATACAACTACAAAATAAAATTTATCCAGGTAACATTGATTGCTTTGTTTATTAACACAAATCAGAAATAATATAAAACTATATACATGAATTTTTTTAAGAAAAAAAGATTCAAAATTCTATCTTATTTGTTTATTCTGAAAAATTGATTACATATAATGAGCTATGACACATAGTTCAGAAGATTGTTTGTCATTTTCAAAATTACATAATTAATAGGAGGATCACATGAAGGACAAATTGTATAGTTTATGATCTGTATTTGAAATGTTATCAAATTAAAAGAATTATCTGAAAAATTTCAATGCAAAGTCTTTTTATTATTATTATTATTACAGTGGCAAGTTACTGTTTTAGTGTTGATATAACATTGTAGAAGCGATTACAGAGACAGAATAAACAGCAGCCATATCATTAAAAGTTAAAAACTTGAATAGCTCAGTTTACATTTCACATCAATTTAAAAATTAAACCACTAAATAATTCATTTGTGATTACTGATTTTTTTTCTTTTCATTCAAATATTAAAATAAGACTACTAGTTAATAAAACATGATATACGCTAAAAATACACAGGCAATTGTTTTTTTAATATATCAATAAAACTATGAATTTTAAATACATAACTTGTTTCAAAATCCATTTAACTTCTTATAGTAAAATTTATTTTTTTCCTTCATTAGTAAAAGAGAAAACATATTAGTTTCTCCCTTCTTTTGTATTATTTAAAATGTATCAAATATTCTCACATATAACATCAATCAGCTAATTGTTGATGTACAATAAAGCAGTGCCTTTTTAAGTGGCCACGTTGGGTAAATGCTTTGCCACAAAAGGTACAACTAAATGGTCGTTCCCCAGTATGAGTTCTTAGATGAGTTTCAAGTGCTGCCTTTGTTGTAAAACTTTTACTGCATTCAGCACATGAATAGAGACGTCCTTTCAGGTGCTGAGTTCTTATATGCTCTTTGAGAGCAATTCTGTCTATTGTAGAATATGAACAAAAAGAACAAAACTGATGTCTTCTTTGAAATGGAGAATAATTCAGCTGATTTGCATTAGAATCTACAAGACAAAATAGATTTCATTTACTTCCAATCAACTTTTTTTTTTATGGAATATTATAATGCTATTTTTATCAATAAAAATATAATAAATTGTTGCTTAATAACTTTATTTCAAACAACTTGAGAAGTACTTCAAGAGTTAGATGAAACATCAATTTCAGAACAGAAGCGAAAAATCAATTTGTATTTGAGATCGACATTCTACTTTAAATGTATTATAAAATCTGAATCTGATTTCCAGTTTTTCTAAAACAAACAATCTGGTTCAGTGACTTCAATCTTTCTTATTTCAAAACAAATTGGCTGCTTACAATTTCTCAAAAAAATCATTTTGAAATTGACTTGTTTGTCCATATTTCTGTAAAGGGGGAGGGATGCAATCAAAAAATAAAAATACAATCACACATATAAAAGAATAATAATTACAATAATATTTATTGATAATAATTAGAATATATGAAAAAAATTAAAGATTGCATTTTCTAAAATTTTTCTTATTCAAAGAAATTATCTTGATAATTTAACTTTTTTTTAATAAGATAGCTAATCATAAAAAATGCACAACTTGCTCAACCTAGGATTTGTACTTCAGTAGCTATTTCTATATATATATAAAAAAAAAAAAAAAAAAAAAGTTTTCTTAAAAATGTTCATAGAATAAAATATAAATTATAAAATTTGAAAATTTAAATAACATAATTCAATCATTAGCAATTACTCCAATTAAAGAGTTTTTTACTTTCCAATCCAATTTAAAAATAGACTTTATGTCTTTGAGTCAACTTCTCAAAATATACTTTAAGAACTCATATGAATTTTTTTCTCCAGAAAAACCTTGATTCCATTTAACCAATAATCTAATCTATTTACAAGACAGTTTTATTTTGTATAATCATTTATTTTAGATTTAATTTTTTTTCTTGACAGTTAAAAGGGTATTTATATATGTAGAGTTCCCTGTTGTAAAATAAAGATGATAATAAATGTCTATATGCACAATTTGACATCAGTAATTTTTTTATGTAAAATAAGGTAAAGTTTCTTCTAATTTCTAATTTGGGAAAGTGTCCTTTTATTAATGCCACAAATAAAGGGTTATTTACTGGGATGTATTCTAAGATGAGCTTTAATTTCTATACTTATCATACAACTTTTACTATAGCCAGAACAAGTAAAAGAATATTCTTTCAAATAGTGTTATCTCATGTCTATCAAAGTCTAAGCTTAAACAAAGTTTAATTTTAAAACAAAATTTATGTGTAGAATAAATATGCAAATTTACAAATAATTTTAAAGCAAATGCATACTTAAAAAATAAACATATCATCAAAATTCTGATAAATAAAAGTGAAATATCACCTTGTATTTTATTTCAACTAATGATGTAAAAAAATAATAGCACCTTAATTATTTGCAATGCTTTACAACATATTCTAAGTTATAAATAATAAAGAGTGAAAGATTTATTTTAACATAAAATAAAATTTACAAATAAATTTAAACCAGAACCCTTAAATTCTCATACTATTGCAAAACTTTAAAATTGCTGTCTATGGCAACAAGTGTTAACTCATTTACAATTCTGGAATCAATACACAAATAATACTTACTTCTAAAAAAAATTATTTTTTTCTTTTTTTGAACAAATTAGTAGTTGTTATCTATTAAAATTATATTGCAGTTGGTTTGTTGGCAGCATTGCCATAAAGAATAAAATAAACAAGGGAAAGAAATTAACACACGCATAAGAAGGGAAACCATTTAAAAAAAAATATTAGTTCTACTTTTGCTGGCATAAATTAGAAACAATATAATGTTAAATATAATTTATTTCTAAAAGGGGGAGAAAAAAAAGATAGATCCAGGTTTACATTTTATTTTATTTTAAAAGAAATCACCTACATTAAATTTCTCTACTAAATTAGTACTTTTTTTTCAAAGAGCATAGTTAATCATTTAAAAAAATTATTGGTAACAAAAAATTTCAAAAAAATCGTTATTTCCATATAACGATTTTTAAAAAATTTTTCTTAACCAATAATCTTTTTAGAACAGACAATCAGAGTTCAGAAATTATTACAGTGACAGAATACAAATTAAGTCATAGCACCATAAATACTTTCATGCCAATATAAAAATATTTCAAATAATATTAAGATTCAATTGTTAGTTTAGTAATAATGTCAAATTTTTTACTTACCAGTCATATTTAAAAAAACAAGTTTTTTATAAACTGCATAAAACTTTTTTAAAACCATTTAATTTCTTTTCTTTAAAACTTATGATTTTAATTGAGCAATATTGTAACTTCTTTCCAAAATAATTTTATTCCTCAAAATTGCTTGTGACCAAATAAATTTTTTACTGCAAAATGATTTCCAAAGTAATTCAAATTTTTGTATCAAAAAGAAAAAATACTATTTATTGAAAAATACAAATTCAGCAGATAAAAAGGAAAGCTAAATAAAATAGGAATGCTGTTTTAAGTTCCTTGTTGACAATTATCTAAAAGGTTTAAATATTCCCACATTTAACTTTAACTGGTTATTTGTTAATGCATAATAAAATTATACATTTTAAAGTTTCCAAGTTTAGCAAATGCTTTACCACAAATGTTATAAACAAACAGTTGTTTCCTAGTATGAATTTTCAGATGAATGTTAAATTATTCCTTTGTTGTAAAACCTTTATTGCATTCAGAACATGAAAATGTATGTCACTTCAGATGTACTTTTGCAAAGTAGTTTCATATATTGTAGAAGGAACAAAAATTGTATTGTCATACACTTTTAATAAAACAACATCAATTAGCATAATTTATTAGTGAGCAATTTTATCTGTTAATAAAATAATTTTTAATCGTAAAACACCAACAAAACAAAAATGAATACATAAAATATAAAGTTACACATTAAAAAAAATATTAATTGATGTAATTTATTATCCTATTACACTCTATAAAAAATATTAAAATTTTATGGAAAGAGAAATTATTAAATATCCTCATAAAGGAAATTAATGATTTCTTGTATATAATCATTAAATAATTTATATTGCACACCCTAACCAAGTAATGAAGTTATTAAATCATATCTGAAAATTAGAAATTCTATATTAGCATCTCCGCTCAGATCATCATTCACATATCAAGAAATGGACAATTGAAAATATAAAAATAAAAGGATTACTTCAAATTTGATATAAAAAATTGCTAAAAAGGAATATACTGAATATTAATTATATATTTCTGAAATAATGTTTGTGTCAAAATTTACATGCTTACCTTATGCTACATCTATAAACTTTTTAAAACTAAAGATTATTTGAATGTCAATTGATTGAACTGTTAATATGTAATCCCATTTATAATCAGTGATTTTTATACTTAGAAATAATATAAACCAGAGTTTTTTTTGCAGCATAAATTTCTTTGGTAATTAAATGAAGGTAATAAATCCCTTCTTAGAACATTATTTTAAATGCATATAAAAACACAAATTGGTGCCATAAAATTAAAGTTTAAAAAATAAATATGATTTATTAAAATACATTACCTAAACAGGTAAAAAATTAATATAATTCACTAATTGAAATTAACTCCTCATAAATTGGTCATAAGTTTTAATTTGGCGCAATAAGATTACATGGAATTTTCATTGTTAAACAAGCTATGTTTTACTTGTTCCTTAATATAAAATATAACAATTTAAAAAAATTTAAATAGTACCAGCAATCAATTAATTAACACTACAGAATTAGAAAAATAAATATTTTTTTGAAAATCCAATATAAAATTTAGATAAAATTACAAATTTTATGAGGAATAAATGCTTCATTGAAAATTTTAAATCATGACATATATATAAACAAAGCTTAATAACAATATGAAAAATTCTTATAACAAATACAATTTCAATTATTTTTTATAAATTATCTGATAACTTCTGTTTTTTATCTATTATTATGTGGTAAAAAAAAAAAAGATTGACAGAAAATTATTATAATATGAAAATTATAAGGCATGAAGATATTTCTGAATATTTGATATTTTTTAATCAAAAACCAGTACTATTCACATGCCAAATCAGTTGTCATCTACAATCAGGTACAAAACTGAACCTATTCTCATCTGAAAATAGTACAAAAGTCTATCCTGTTCTGTCCAATTGTGACACTATTGCAAATGGACCCTACTGTAAAGTCTAGACAATGAAACACACACAACTATTATTATTACACACAACTTATTTCCAAAGTCTATCACTTTTTGAGAGATCAGCTCACCAGTATAAAAAAAAAATCATCTGCCACCTGCTTGTATGTGGTGGCCCTATTCCTTTTTACCATTAAGACAATGTACCTGTCTTTTGCAGATGTTATGTTTCTAAAACAATCTCCCCCATGAGGCAAGCAACACATTCCAGTTGTTTTAAATATCCTCCAGAGTTGGGAAACTATGTTGTTCTTGATGTTAAACTCCTTGGCAATTCTGTTAACTTTTGCACTTCTTTGATATTTCCAATAATATGGTTACACATAAAGTCCTCAAAGTACTATCAGGAAGAAATACTGAAAATTTTATGTCCACCAATTAAAGCTTTCCTGTTAAAACTTTACCTCTGAACAACTCCTATCCACATACATGAAATCTTTTTAATGTCTTATCAGCTGTATCACTTATCAAATATGTGTTGAAATAAAAAATTTGTATACACACAACACTTCTTGTATTTTGTACTTATTCTAATTTTCATATTTTGAACTTTTATTTTGTGGTCTTTATGAGTGATAGTGTTGTGCCTCCATAAAAATTGTCCCCCAGTGTGGAATATCAGTTTAACATATATTAATGAAATCATTTAATCATCTTATTTTAAAAACTGCATACTATAATAGAAAAATATACTGTAAATATAAACATATATAAACAAAACATCCATAAAGTTCATTAAAATTTTTTTCTTTATTTGTGGCTTTTTAATTGAAAATGATACAGTGGTGATAAATGTCACTAACAAAAAATTGAAGAAATATTTAAAATATTATAATAATTTAATTATGAATAATTAATTTCTGAGTGATTAGTTCTCTGAATTAAATGGTTACTTGATAGCTTAATTAATTACAAACATAAATAATTACAAAATTTACCTTTACTTATATAATAATACGAGTCACTTCACACACACACAAAAAAAAAAAAAAAAAAAAAAAAAAAAAAAATCTAAGCCTTGGTACCAAAAAACTAAAATAACAGAAATAAATTGTAATGGAAATGATGATGTATTAATCAAGCACTGAATGATTTAATTATTGCTTTGCACTCGTATAAATGTTTTGTTCTAAATATAAACAAATAGCACAAGTTTCAAATTGTAATAGGATGGGCCGGTATACAGGTTATTCACAAAGTTTAGAATTTAAAGTAAGAACAAAACACATAACAGTAATCTTAAAAAATAAACTATAGAAATCAGAATGATTTTCTTCTCGAAAAATCTCATTTTCACTTTGAAATGAAATTGTTTTTGCTTTCACCAGACATACTTTTAAAACAATGTTACACTAATATTTCCTCTGAATTAATTTCTTTACAAAAATAATTTAATAATTACTCAAATATTTTGTAAATAAATATTATATATAAAAAAAATTATGAAAGAAATTTAAAAAAAAATTAGTTTTCAGTGAAAATGTCAAAATTGAAAGGACATGAAAAACACCACTTCCCATAACAATATCCATATACTTTATGGGTAAAAAGAAAAGAAATAAAGAAGAAAAAAAAACTTTTAATGAAATTACAAAATTTACCTCATTTGTGACCTTCAAGATGTAAAATCATATTGCGTTTTTCATTGAATCTTTTAAAACAAACAGGACACTGATATGGTAAATTTCCCGAATGAAGTCTCAAATGAACTTTGAGATTTTCTTTCTTACTAAAGGTTTTATAACAAACGTTACACTGGAAAGGGCGTTCGCCAGTATGTGTTCGAATATGATTTTTAATTCTGTTTTGAATTATACTTGAATAAGAACACAATAAACATTTAAAGACCTTTTTTCCATCAGTAGTCTGCAATACATTTATTACGTTTCTGCATGGAAAACCTAGCAGGGGGAAAAAAAACATAAATTAACAAAATGAAAGCTATTACCATACACATAAACTTCTTATGTAAATCATTTTTTAAAAAATTAAGATATTAAAATAAATTTTGTAAATTTTTTTTTCATTTTATGGTACCAATACATGAGAAGTTAGAAAAAAAAAAATCTGTAATCAAAGGAAAACTTTTGTTTTGTCATTTCAATAAGGAATTTTCTTAATATGCTGAATCTAAGCCTATTAAGTCTAATCTAATTGAAAGCCCATTAAAAAAAATAAAGGGAAATGACAGTTTTTTTATGCATGAATTTTAAGAATTAATTCATTAAATAAGAAGAGATTTAGATGCAATGTACTGCAATGCATAAAATAATTTTTGTTGAACTAAATAAAAAAACTATAAAGTACATCTAAAGTACATGCATCCAATGAAATCCAAACCCATATCTGTGATTATGAATTTTTTTTAATAAAAGCTTTCTTCAAATAAGCATGAAAAATGATCTTTTCTAACCAACTACAATTTTTTTAATTGAAATCAATTTTGTTTTCAATTAATAAATTTTAGCATTTATATGAAAATGGCAAATAAAAGCACTATTTTACATATTTATATATTTTAACTTATAAATTATTTTTAATTGGTAAAAAAAATTTAAACTATGTAAAATAATAAAGTGCAAGTTATCCTAAACAATAAGGCACTAAATAAAAATACTTGATCATTACTTAATACATGATCAACGAATTTTATTTTTAAAAGATAAACAAAAATTATTAATTGGAAGAGATTGTTGAGATATCTATTGTGAATAAAAAGCACTGTAATTTATAACAAAAAATGTTATAATTGTACACTTAGAAACATAATGTATCTTGTGATATTCAAATATACAACTAATAAAACATAAATTTTATAATAAAATGATAACAAATATATTTCAATATAATAAACAGAATGAAATACCAAACACAATTATAAAGATTATGTTATTTGTGGAGGAATAAATGTAAAATCACGCTAGGCTTTTCATTATATCTTTTCAGACAAATATTACTCTAAATTTCTCAATGAAATCTGAATGAAGTCTCTGAAGTCTCAAATAAATTAAAGAGATTTTTTTTTCTTAGTAAAGACTTTATAGCAGATATTACATTGGAAGAGTCATTCATCAGTATGTATATGCATATGATCTTTTAATCTGTATGTATATGGACTTCAATAAGAACATAGAACCCATTCATAAACTTCTTTGGTGTCTGAAGTCTTTCCTATATTTATTATTCCACCAGGAAATCTAACAATAAAATATATGTTAGCATAACAAATAAATATTTTTTTTTCTAATGCAGCTGGCAAATACTTAGACAGTTTTTTTTATGCCATAAGCAAGGGTTGCACAGACGTTAATCAATTAGCACTACCGAGGTGGCGAGTGTAGCTTGAAGATAAGCTCCGGATGCGGAGTAACAATACCCCCGCAACGCTGTACAATCATATTATATAAATGGATTTCGAACCATTACAAGCATCGACGGCTTCGCCAGAACTCGAACCTGAGCGCTAGCCATTCGGCCATCAGATCCCTATAAAGAAATATTAATAAATTATTTCACATATAAGTTTAACAAACAAAAATTAGATTTTGGCATTCAAATTGCATGTACACAATAATATTTTTAAAAAATTGTACTCTCGTTTTTAACTACTTTTTTCTAAAGAACTTCTGTTAAATAGATAAAAAAAATATAAATATATGCTACTTTTTCGTGAGTCCTAATCTAATTTATATATTAAATTACAGCATTTAGATGAAAAAATATAAGAAAATTCCAATGCTTTCGTTGCTTTTATTTAAAAAAAATTTAATTACTAGCAAAGTAATTTAATTACGAAGGTAAGGTGAAAAGTTCTCGGCCTGACACAGAGATGGCGCTCCAATCAGGCAGTAAAAATTTGTTTCCTGCCGGGGTGCACGTGTCATTAGTTCGTATGACAAGTTTCAACTTGTTCTCTCAATTAGTTTGTTTACACGAATTTTTGCATTAGACGTCTTGCATGTTGGATAAACTAAAATGGATATACTTGAATATCGTGCGGTCATAAAATTCTTCGTTTTGGATGGATTAACCCTTAAGGAAATTCATCCGAAGTTGACAAAAGTTTACGGGGACTCTGCTCCTACCATGTCAAACGTTAAAAAGTGGGCAGCTGAATTTAAACGTGGTCGCACATCCCTGGAAGATGACCCACGTGAAGGACGACTTAAAACCGCAACCACACCGGAAACAATCGAAAAAGTGCATGATATCGTGTTGGACGATAGGCGAGTGAGATAGCTGAGGCTGTGGGGATATCGGAAGAAAGGGTGAGAAACATTTTGCACGAAGAATTAGGGATGCGAAAGCTCTGCGCAAGACGGGTTGCGCAAGATTTGAAGATTCGAAAGCTCTGCGCAAGATTTGCTGAATGCCGATCAAAAGCAAACGATTTTCACAGCAATCTTTGGACCAATTCAATAGGACACCGGCAGATTTTGTGCGGCGATTTGTCCCCATGGTCATACATGGGTCTACCACTACTCGCCAGAAACAAAATAGCAGTCCAAACAGTGGGTGGTTCAGCGCGAAAGAAAGCGTAGTTGATCGCATCTGCCAGAAAGGTCATGGACAGCATGTTTTGGAATGCGAAAGGAACTTTGTTAATTGATTACCTTGCATAAGGCAAAACAATTACAGGCGAATATTACTTCAACCTTCTTGACCAGCTGGATGCCAAAATTTGTGAGAAGACGCCTCGATTGAAGAAGACAAAAGTCATCTTTCACCAGGACAACGCACCTATGCACAAGGGTGTGTTGGGAAAACTGCGGGATTTGGGGTACAATTTGCTTAGCCATCCTCCTTATTTACAGACTTTCATTTGTTCCCAAACTTAAAGAAATTTGTTTCTGAGAAGTTCTTCGCATCCAATGAAGACATTGAGAGGGCCATAGATGAATATTTTCACAATATTCCAGACTCTCACTTCTGGGAAGGAATACTGATGTTGGAGAAACATTGGACCAAGTGCGTTGAAGTCAAGGGAGATAATGTAGAAAAATAAAATCATTTTTTATCTGAAAGTCGAAGTCTTTCATTGTCAGGCAGAGAACTTTCCACCTTACCCTCGTATATAAAGCAATAAATAAACTTCAAAAATTCAATAAATAAGATAAATTATAACACAGAAACTTCACATAATAATAATAATAATAAATGCATAAATAAATATTAAATTCAACAGTAATTTAAAATTTAAAAGTTATGCATTCATGTAATGATAATGATTACACAGATGAAAATGGTTCTTAAGTAAACAAACACCACCAAGAACACCATCACATCGAATTCTACTTTGTTGAATTCATTTCAGGAATATGTAGGTCAAAATAATGCTTTCATTACTATAATTACAGAATTTTAGCAAGATAAATTGAATAATTTTTTTTCATTACTACCACTTCATTTAATCTTGAAAACTTTTCATGAATACAACAGAAAATTATCACATTTAATGTATGATAAACATAAAATAACATGAAATGATTTTATCACAACCATTAGAGTTAAATGTGCCACCAAGGACACTAACACAAAAATATGCAATATTTTCATGTGTTAAAATAATTATTTTATAATTCTTGTATATGACTAAATTAACTGGTATAATGAATAATGATAATATATTTACTGAGAAACAATTACATACAAATGTATTCTTCTAAAAGAAATAAGTATTGTTTTTAGGAGTTGAAACAATAAATTAAACACTTTTTAAATAAAACTCAATGAGAAACATTTTATTAAACACATACACATAACAATTTAAGTTTATCATTAATATATCAATAGCTGTTTTGAAATAGTTTTTCAATAATCTGTTTTTTAAACAACATTCATTATGACCATTTTTATTTTTATTATTAAATAATTAATTTATCTTTCATTCACAATTCCTTTCACCAACAATATTATGGCCATAATCAGGAAAGACATACTTTTCTATATAGGTATTCTAATACACTGAAGTGACAAAAGTCATGGGATACCTCTTAATATCGTGTCGGCCCTCCTTTCGCCCGGCGAAGTGCAGCAACTCGACGTGGCATGGACTCAACAAGTCGTTGGAAGTCTTCTGCAGGAATATTGAGCCATGCTGTCTCGATAGACGTCCATAATTGTGAAAGCGTTGATGGTGCAGGATTTTGGGCACGAACAGATCTCTCGATGATGTCCCATAAATTCTCGATGGGATTCATGTCGGGCAATCTAGGTGGCCAGATCATTCGTTGGAATTGTCCAGAATGTTCTTCAAACCAATCGCGAACAGTTGTGGCCTGGTGACATGGCGCATTGTCATCCATAAAAATCCCATCGTTGTTTGGGTACATGAAGTCCATGAATGGCTGCAAGTGATCCCCAAGTAGCTGAACATAAGCATTTCCAGTCAATGTTCGGTCCAGACGCACCAGAAGACCAAGTCCATGCCATGAAAAAACAGCCCACACCATTACGGAGCCACCACCAGCTTGAACAGTGCCTTGCTGACAGTTTGGGTCCATGGCTTCGTGGGGTCTGCGCTACACTCGAACCCTACCATCAGCTCTTACCAACTGAAATCGTGATTCATCGGACCAGGCCACGGTTTTCCATTCATCTAGGGACCAACCGATATGCTCACGTGCCCACGAGAGTCGCTGCAAGCTATGTCGTTCTGTCAGTAAAGGCACTCGAGTCGGTCTCCTGCTGGAATAGCCCAAAAAAGCCAAGTTTCTCCGCACAGTTCTAACAGACAAGTCCCTTGTACGTCCCACATTGATTTCTGCAGTTATTTGACGCAGTGTTGCTTGTCTGTTAGAATTTACGACTCTTTGCAGACGTCGCCGGTCTCGGTCGTTAAGTGAAGGCGGTCGACCACTGCGCTGTCCATGGTGGGATGTTATGCCTGAAATTTCATACTCTCGGCACACTCTGGACACAGTGGATCTGGGAATGTTGAATTCCCTAACGATTTCCGAAATGGCATGACCCATGCGTCTAGCTCCAACTAACATTCCGCGTTCAAAGTCTGTTAATTCCCGTCGTGCGGTCATCATCACGTCAAAACCTCTTCACATGAATAACTTGAACAGAAATGAAAGCTCTGCGGAAGCACTGCGCATTTATACCTGTTCTACGCGACGCTACTGCCATCTGAATATTTGCATATTGCTATCCCATGACTTTTGTCACTTCAGTGTATAATACAATAATAAATCTGAAAATATTCCAATATTTTTACATTTTGTTGTTTCATATTTACATAATTAAATTCATTTTACAAGGTATCTCCTATATTTGCAACTTTTTTTATTTTTATTTTTATAGTCGTCCTTTTCCTAGATCAATTTTTGGCAATTACAGAAATATAGTTAAAATAACCAATGCATAGAAAAGAAGTTACTTGTTTAGATAGATCTTGACGAACAAAAAAAAAACAACATGCTGAAATAAAAAGGACGGTTTTGAATGAACGTACTACAACATGACAGAAACCTCTTCAATTGAATTACATATTTATTAATATAGCACAGATAACAAACAAACAAATAAAAGAAAATGAACAAACAATAAAAGATGCTGAAATAAAAATTCCATGATAAATTAGAAACAAATTCCCTATTAACAGAAAGTGTATATATATATATTAAATTAATATTTTAAAGTGACAATCATTATAATATATACAGTAGTACAAAAAAGAAAATGCATTAAATTATTTCAATTATAATAGATAAGTTCTAAACTATGAGATCAAATAAAATAAACATTTAAAAAAAAAAAACTTATAATGACATTAATAATCAAAAGAATATTTTTGTGATTTAGAATCCTAACAAAAATATAAATACAGTTAAAAAGTTTAAAGAAATAAATAAAAATATAAATTTAACTGTATGGAAAGGTTTTTACCACTTCATTGATTGATTTCCTCAATTTAAAAGCTAGTTTAATTTATATCATGTAGCTTTAACTTTTAATGGAGATAGTGGAACAGAATTACACCATTAGTCAACCTATAAATGATATGTCAATATATATTTAATATTTTAAATGTTTTTGGAATAGCATCTAATTTTATACTGGTGTTTTTAAATTAAGTTTAAAATTTTAATGTCATAACATCTTTCACACTTTTTTTTGTCTTTATTTGTAACATGTTTTAAAATTTTCCTAAGTGAAAGCTGTGGCACAATTTTAAAAGATAGACTGCATTCTGTTTATGCTGCCAGCCGGCCAATTCATTCTGCCTTCTAGTTTTTTGAAGAAAAAATAATAATAATAACGGAATATATTATTCTTATTGAAGAGAGACTTGTTAATCAGTAAAGGCAAATAAGGTGTAGTATCTCCACTCTAAGATGGAATTTATGTTCCATCTTGGTACCAAAATATCCAAGTCTGATGTTTACTTTGCCGCATAAAAGAAATATGGGAATAAAGGTTTTATACATGTGGATTTTGTTTGTAGAAGCAAGAGTGCTTGACACATGCACAGGCCAAACACCAATTCTCTCTTCTGACCAATGGCTGCCCTTGGATGAACTTTTCGATCTAGAATTCAGCCAATGATGTCTGTTTGTATCCAGAATAAAAGGCAAACTTTTAAATGAGAAAGGGAAAAAAAAACCAAGAAAAAAAATTCTTGTAGTCCAAGAAAGAGAGATGTCACTCATGATTTGATGATAGTGCACATATTCTAATAGATGGGGTTACAAGATCCCAATAATTGCTTTTCGTATTGTGGGTAAGAGTGGCCCACCACATAGGAGTCCAGCAGTTAACTACAGGTGATAATTGTATGTCTGTTGCCAGAGCTACAGTAATAGAATGCCTCCATGCCTAGTTTGACTTTATTTAAGAGTACACATGCTACTGGAACCCCATGTAAAAATGTTGTCTTGATGCATTATAGATTTTAATATATCTCAACTTATTCTGGAATATACTTGATTGTGCTGTACCAGTAATTATGTGATTTTAGCTTGATGTCATGAGATTCAGTTAATAACTGTCTAGTTAATTCTTTATGCTGTATGCCATCATTTATCTTTCCTATGATGTCATTGACTTAGTATTGCATTTTGGAATTGTGTCATGCCTATATCAGGAATTAAATTAATCACTATAACAAAAAAAATCCAATTTTTTTTTATGAAATTTCAATTTGTAATTTGTGTGTGTATTTCTAATTGCATAATTTCTATAATTCAAAAGCTTCTGGAGTTCTATAATCTGTTAAGTTATAAATGAATTGCTTTAATGGTGCAAAAAATAAATAAGAGTTATTGTTGTGACAAATGTGAATAGTTATTTCTACAAAATTTTTTAAATTTTTATTAGATGATTGAAATTTGAAAAACTTAAAAGAATTAAAAACAGCAGCAGTACATAAATTTAGTGGCCTCTATATTCTCTACCACACATCTGCTTTATAGATACAAATATTAATAGGCAACTAGAAAAGTAAATGATTAATGACATCCAAAATTAGTAATTGATATTGATTATAAAGTAATGAAATGATGCCATATACAAATTTTTTCAGTAGAGAGAAAAAAATTTGAGAAGAGCCCATTAATTAATATGTTATTTTATTCAATGTTCAATCTCTTAATTTAAAATTTAATCTAAAATTCTACAGGAAAATTTTACATTGCAATACCAACTAACAGTAACAAAGGAAAAGGCTTACCATAGAAAAAAAAAATAGGAACCCGAATGTAAAAAAATATATATCCTTGTAATTCAATTAAAAAAGAAGTTATGTATTAATCGAAACACATTAATGAAAATTATTATTGTATTAAACATACTTCAGATGCCCAATGTGTTTCGAAAAGATGAACATTGATATTAATAAAAAAGTATCTTTCTCCAAAGGCTAAAAAAAAAAACTATACATAACTATACACTAATAAATGAATATACTAATAAATGAATTATTGAATAGATAAAAATTTTACCTTCTAGATTAAATAGAAATTTATCTAAATTTAAAAGTGGAGATAAGTAGTCTTACTTAACTGATAAACATAGAAAAAAAAAATTCCCTCTGCCAAAAATATGAAATTAATTTGTTTTGTAATTTAGAGATTTATGCTAGCTCATGCTGCTTTATTTTAATTTATACACATGCTGTTAAAAAAATAGAGATAAAAAAATTGAACAAAAATGAAAATTAAACATTTATAATGGAACTACTCTCATATTCGAACTTCTTGATTACAATTCCTATTGTTGGTCACAAATTCAATTTTAAAAGAAAAGAATAGTTGCATTTACTTTCCGGCAACCGAAAGAAAATAAATAAGATGAGTAAATATGAAAAAAAAAAAAAAAAAAAAAGAAAGAAAGAAATGGATAAAACAACAAATCGAATCGCCCATAATATCTTAACAGAAATATGATAAGAAAATGTGAAATACAACTAATACTAGAAATAAAAAGTAAAATCCCCAGAAAGAAAACGTTGAGTACTCCATAGCTTACGAGACTTTTCGTAGAAATAGGAAGTATCATTGCAGTTTTATAATATGCATCCTCATGTGTTCAACAGTTTCCGGAGTTTTGCTATGAAAATGTTTTGAATAGGCAGAATTATTAGCAGAGAAAACTTAAAAACTCGAAAATCCAAACATTGAACTATATTGCCATTTCTTGCCACAAAATGTTTGGTATATTAAGTGAGCAAAGCTTTGGTTTATTGCTCTACGGTCATTTTGTGCACACTTTAGGCTAATTATACCGAGACCTACAGTTTAACATGATTCCGAACCACCAACAAACATTCATGCCTCCGCCAGGATTCGAACCTGAAGCCGGTGGTACCGAAAGCCATAACAAGTGAGCAATGGGCGTACCAATTATGAAATTCCAATGTGGTATTAAGTACCACTAATCCCTCACATCTTAAATTAATTAAAAGATTTACATTAAGTGTAAATGCTTAAATTTAAAAAAGGTAGAAAAATAAAAATTAAATAACAGAAATTTTTTTTCGAAAAACATCGCTTGTTTATGAGTTAATTAAAGCAAGGAGATCGGAAAGAAGGGGGAAAAAAAGCTGTCTGTACAATTAGGTGTATGTTAGCGCTCCCTTCCCCCCCTCCCCCCCAAAAAAGAGATTAAAAATAAAACACAGGAAACTTTGATGGACAGATAGCCAGATAAAAGTGTACACCGTAACATTTGACTAAAAAGTTAAAGCCAAAGAAAGCAGCTCAAAACCGCATGAATTGATCTGAGGGAGTTCAGGGATTGATCCTAAGATCGTCCAGCTGCAGGGATAAAATTACTCCGTTGGACGAGGGTAAATTCCTCACACTCTTTTGAGTGCTGATAACGATTCCCATGCAGTATCGTAAATGGCACGAGGCCTTTTCCTTAAACTCGCTACACCTGGATGATAGACAAGTATTTGTCTAATCACTTTCTTGCGGATCGGAAGGCATTTAGAAAGAAAAGATTTCGAATGTGTAATCCATATTAGGATCGAGATCAAGATCTCTATGGATTTGTTATCTACAAACAAACCACGGCGCATTAACAATTCTGGCTATCTCCTTATTTTGAAAGCAAATTTTTTTTTTTTTTTTTTTTTTTTTTTTTTTTTTTTTGTAATTTCTTAATATTTCTGATCAAAGTGAAAGCCTAAATGGAACATCCGTATAAAAAATTGGTTGAAGGATCGACTTTTAAAGCAAAAATTCGTGTCTGATCGCTAGCCGGCTCTTTGGAGCTTTCTGCTCGCAGCTACTTTAGAGATGTGGGAATTGAAATTCAATTTTGCGTCGAAAACCAACCCCAGATGTTTATATTGACTAACTTAGGGGTCGGGATAGCTAAAAAGGGTGACATTAAAATAGAAACCAATATTCCGCATTTGGTTGATAAGGAATATCGGTTTGGAATAACGGAGGGCACTCCTTTTTGGTTGGATTTACTTTGATCTTCCAGATGATTAACCATATTTTTAGTCATGGAATATAACTATTTAGTTGAGCAACGACGGAATTTGGTGTTTTGTGTTGTGCATTTATTGGTGTCATATGTGAATATGGTCAGTTGACACTCAACTGGTTTCAAAATATTGTTCACAGAGTCGACCTCTGATCATCTAAGACAGATCTTAAACATTCAATAGCAGCCACCAATTCCTTTTCACAAGAATCTTCATCAGAACAGATTTCAAATTACAACCGTATTTTTACAGGAGAAGCCCCTGCCGTCATTCTAACCCTTTAAACTTATGTTCTTTCATCTCATTAATATATTATTCACACAGACAGCTTTTCAGTTCTACAGACATTACAGGATTGCAATATCCATTTCAATCGTATCATCCAGTTCATTGGTAATAAACTTCAAGAATACGGAATAGTATTATTTCCCTCGAGTTCATCTGGTCCCCAAGGCACGTTGGCATTATAGAGAATGAACTGGCAAATTCTTTCACAAAATCTGCTGTAGATACAATAATATTTTATTAGATATCTTCGGAAGACCTGATATTTAAAAAGAAAACACAGATAGAAGCAACAGAACAGTGAAGAGGGGGCAATTATTCTCAGGAATTCAATCATTTGGATAGTATTAAACCTTTTCATAGACTTCTTCCTACTCATCGAAAAGAAGACATTCTTCTGTCCAGATTTCGCACGAAGATATGTCCTTATAATTCTAAACTCCATGGATTTGGCTGGATATTACCTGCATTATGCCCTATCTGCAAAAGTCTAGAAACAGTTGAACACATTTTGTTTCAATGCTTAAAATATGTAGAACCAAGAAACAAACTACAAAATGCTTTCTGATATAAAGCTCTTTCTTATTCTTGGATATTTGATATGTCAGAGGATGCATAATATAAGACAGTATAATATGCATCTCTCTTTTACATGATTGCAATATCCATCTCCATCTCTCTAATATGAATGCAATTATACTTCAATTTTCACGAAAAGTCTTGTAACCCTGTAAGCTATGTGATACCCCACCATGTTTCTTTTTGGGGATAATTATTTTTTTATCTCAAGTAGTAGTTGTACTTCCTATGTTCTAATCAGCGTTGAACTGTTAACATATTATGGTCTATTTGATCTGCTGTTTTATCAATTTCTTTCTTTTTCAAATTTACCCATGTTATTTATTTTTCTTTTGGATGCGGAAAGTACATGCAACGATTCTTTTCTTTTAAAAAGGATTTTATAATCCGTCATGGACAATGAAAACAAGAATTTCGAGTTGTAAAGTAGTTCCTTTATAAAGATTTAATTTTCATCATTATCAAATTATTTTATCTCTAGTATTTTAACAGCATTTGGATAAATTGAGATAAAGCAGCGAGCATACATCTCAAAATACCTAGTTAAATCATTCAAATATTTTACTCATGCTGCTAAGTAGTGAGATTGGACGGCAATCTTTAGCATAAGCTAAGTTATTATTAGCTATTAGAAGAGGAAGGCTGTATTTCTAAGAATGATTGCAGTGGATTGATTATTGTAGACTGATGACTGTGTAGGATTTTTACGGCTGTTTTGCAGCTCTGTGGGAAATAGCTTTTCTCGATTAAAAAATTAATGTAAGTTATTAACAAGATATAACAATACGGAGGAGATTTCAACATGCGATTGCTAATACGATCTTCACCAGAGCTTTATTCGGTTTAATTTTCTCGATACATTCACTGCTTTTCTCACAGACTTTCGCTGGGATAAAATTGCTAACAGAATTTACATGTGATTGTTGTAGGAAATTAGTGACTATAATGTTTGGACGTCTGAAGAAAAACAGAATCTTCTAACTTGTGATTTGGTTCAAATAGAAGTTGTAGGCTATCAGCCAAAAGCTCGACCTTCTCTTTCGGAGCATAAGCAGAAGTTCGGTCGGAGAAAAAGAAGTGGTGGAATGTTAGTAAATGGTTTGCGTAAAAGAGAAGTTCGTCTAAAAAGTGTATTTGACTCAGGCGTAAATGCCTCCAACGTGTGTTCCCATCGATGACGTGAGAAACTCTTGATGTTTTGTCTGATAATTGTAACTTGACGGTAGTGACAACTCCTGGCTGCAGGACGGCAAAAACGCTGGATCTTCTTTCTTTCTATAATTTCTACTTTAATATCATGAGGAAATCAAACCGGTTGAGGGTTAAATTTAAGTTTAGAGAATTCCTTAAGATCTCCGTGCATTATGATTTCCATTTTTTTAATGAGATGGTCAGCTTTTAAACGATTGTCAGGCTTAAATGTAAAAGTGGGAGAGGTTTAGTGATTAGCAAGTAGCTAAAGTCCTCCCAATTGGCTAGCAGTTGATCTGTATCTTTCAGTGACTTTATGCTGGTTTCTAATGTAAACAAAACGTCGAGATGGTCCTTTCAATCTAGACTAAATAATTAAACGGAATATATTTTAAAATCTCAAAGTCTAAAACGTTTTCTTCACAATTCCTGCTATTATTAAATCTAGTAGGTCTGGGGGGGGGGTAAATCACTTTTACTCCATGCTGTAATTGCGAATGACGATAAAGTTTTCAAACTTTGCCGCTACGGTTTGATCTACCAAAATTCCAGGTGGAATGATTAGAGTTCAAATCACCAGCTAAAATCACATTAAGTCCAGATTTAAGAATCCTGTCGATATCCTACACCGGGTAACCCCCTGGGTTGAGAGATGCCACGTATGTCGAAGCGATGATGATCGGCAGACAGTCCTTCAGAATAATTTGAATCATGGTTGCCTCGGCACGGTTAAGGTCCAGAGTAGGCAACTCATGGTAACTACTACTTTTAGCATAAGTGAAAGTACCTCCTCTTACTGCGAAGAATTTTGAATGATACTATCGAATCGATAGAATCTGAAATTTGTGATCAGTGAAGTCACTCCATAGCGTAGTTTCGTTTCCTGGATCAAAAACACATCAAGATTTTGTTCTAGTACGAATTCTCTTAGCCCTTGTATTTTAGAACGCAATCCATTTGAGTTCCAGATACCAATTTTAAGAAGCTGCAAGGAGCTGAATTTTAAAATTGATTATTATACTCTATTCTGACATATGCATTAAAAATGCATAATTCCCTGTCATGGCTATTGTTTAGTTATTTTAGTTACATTGGCTGAAATCTTCAAAAAGAGATGGCGCCACCATTCCGTTTTGAAAATATTTAAGAAGTTGTTCAATAATGTCCGAGAAATCTAATTGAGGATCATTGAAAGATGTGCATGGCTGTTGGAACTGCGAAATTTGATGTGCTTGAGGCACCTGGGTATCGGTACGTATGCGGCTGGCAGGGAACGGTCCAAACTTATTTCCATCGGCGATCAGCTGGGATGGGGAGAAGAAACTTGACTTAGATACAGAATGCCCCCCCCGGAAAGCTGCAGCAGGTATCGTTCGGTTCAAGATTCATTCTTGCATAAGAGAATTTTTTTGTGATTGGACGGCTCTGTTTATTTACTACTGGCCTTGGTTTCTTGGATTTTGCTGTGGTTTTCTTGCCTCCTGGGCAACGCGGACATACTCTCAAATTAGTAACATGATTTTGCTCACAATTTATATATGTGGCAGGTAGATCGTAAGGTCGGTCACAGTATTGAGCTTTGTGTGGCTCTGCACATCGCACACATTTGGTTGGTTGTCTACACGCCCCAGCGAATGAAAATAGCCCAGGCAATTCCAGCATTGGATGTCTACCAGTGCATTGGATGAGATACCAGTGCATTGTTTTTAAGTTAGCCATAAAAAAGAGATATTGGCTCAAGAGTTTTGAATTGTGAAGGTCTAGAAATTTTAGACACTTCAAATTTCTACTGAGACACTTCCTCAAGATTACCTTCGCAGTTGGTAGTTCTCGTTATCAAATCCTCTGTTCTTCCTTGAATTTAATCATTTTTTGAAAATCATCGTCTGTTTGGACCTAGATTCATGAATCAGCCGGTGTACTTGTCCTGTAGTAGTGGTACTTCAGTTCGTAAGATGTTTAAGGCTACGTTCCAGTCTTTCTTGGACTGGAAGTAGATGGGAGGAGGTCTGGAAGTAGTTTCGGAGTCACTTGATAACTCTGGGATTCGATTAATGTTGCCTATTGAGGCATAGAAATTTCTCCCTTGAAGACTTTGCACAGGTAGTATTTGTTTAAGTTTTCTTTGGATGTGCTTGGTGGTCAAGCAGAATCCATCCTCATCAGGTGGGTCTTTTCTCCTTTTTCTTAGTAGGCACATCGTCGCGCGGGATTATTTCTTCCATATTTGGCAGGGCCGGTGATATTTCTGCTGGCATTAGCCTCCCATGCTTCTAATGTTCTCAGTTTGATTTCTTGGAGGGAATGAACTTTCCATAGTTGAATGCCCTACGATCTTTTGACGGCGTTCATATTTTAATACTGCACATGGATCTTTTGCTTTAATTGCATGGCTTTGGGATCGATGATCTTTACTACTGTCTTGTTATACTGCTTAGCTAATGCTTCCAGTCTGCTGTTATCATTTGCTGCTTTGCAAAGTACGGTTTGATTAAACAATATAAATTCGTCTGTTAGGCCACTAAGCAACGATGCATCAGTGTGTTCATTATTTTCCGCATTATTATAATCTTAGTGTTAAATCCCGTTTCCATTTCGAAATCCGTGGCCGGTCTGTCAGGACTATTATGATATATAACACGAGGAGGAGGATCCGAATCCTTTAGAATTCCAGAGCTTGCTTGACTAACTTTACAAGTAAAATTCAGTGAATTAAGTTTTTCTCTTCGAACTTGACTAAATGGTGGTCCAATGGTATTATGTCGTTTTTTCTTTAAACTATAGAACAATTCTACGTCAATTTTATTTCATTTAAATTGATTACGATCGATATTAATGAAACAAAATTTAGAGAACAGAACAAAATTCAATATAGATAGATTTAATGTGTAGTTTTATATAATAAAGTTTTTAATTTGAGTAAGCTCTGAATTTATTTTTAAAATTAATTACGAACTGAAGTGACAAAATATAATTTATGAAAAGTTTGATATTTACCAAATTTAATTTCCGAGTTATTTGATAAGGTTTGAGTCGCATTTTAATTTACGTTTTTATCTGGCATATGCATTTTTATAAAAAATTTTATAAAGCTAATACTAATGTAGCTTCAAAATAACCTTCACTTCGTCGATACTGTAAATCCTTCTACAAGATAGGTTCACAAATAGATATAAATTTAAAAATATATGTATTAATGCACGGTTAACTATTTTGTTAACAAAATTTTATCATAGTATTGAATGAGAATTTATCATCTTCTTATGATTAAAATATATGTAAATTATATTTCAGTATATTTATAGATAATTTTAATGGAAATTGTAAGCAGAAACATTAGTTGTAGATGAAATATCATAGATCCATAAATGTTAGACATGGCTCTGGTAAATATGATATAGTTCATTTAGGTTGAAAGTTTTAAAATAATACAAATTGATACAAAAGTAATGTAGTTAGATGGTTAAACAATGCTTGTATATTGTGGCTTTACTGAAATTTTTTATCAAAACCTTTAGCAAAATATACATAATATGCACATTTCGATAACTTTGTTTGCTTATTATTACTGCTTATTCTTATTTTCATGCTTATTCTTATTTGTCCATTAATATTTTTAATAAATTACTTTATTCAATTGCTAGAAGAATCTCATGAATTTACTGAAAATTCAGCTCTGTTAAAATCATACTTATATTTCTGCTTTTCTTATTTTCTTTGTATTAGTGATTTAAAGTTTTCATATGTCTTATAAGTTTTAGTTATGGAAAATTTCAGGTAGTTGCATATTAACCACATGTCAGAAATTGATTTGATTCCATTGCCATTAGTGTATGTCAAACATACTGAGGTTATTAAGAGAGCCCAATCTCTGGCATGCATTTAATATGTAAATACCAAATTTTATTTATATTTTTACTATTTCTGCTGTTTTAAATAAATTATTAATAATTTGTCTGTCTTCTTTTTAAACTTTTGTGTATAATCTGAATTGTAAATAAATATTTTAAAACTTTTTATATTTTTAATTTTCAGGCTAATTGTATTTTGTCTTAATTTATACGTTATCAGAATTTCTTTTCAGATAATCTGGATTTATTATATTTCAGAACTTCCTTATTATTATGGTCTCTATTATAGAAATGTTATTATAATGTAGAGATTAAATTTCTATTTTTGTAAGGTTTTAGGATTTATATTAAGTGGAAATTGTATTAAATCTCATAATAAATAGCCTTATCCTTAAAGTATTGTTACAAAATGTGTAGAACTTTGATTCTTAATTAATAATTACAATGCATGTAATTGCTGTCAACACCATAATTTGTTGTATGAAAGATAATAAAATTTATATTTAGGTTGTATCATAAAATATATTACTGATAGAATTTTTGTACGAGTTTTTTATTTTTTATTTTAGGGGGAAAGCTTTGACTCTTTTTTGTCATGTAATAAAATCTGCTATATTGCATATCTATTTACATGAAAAAGACAAAAATATGACTGATTAAGAGAAGTTGGGATGGATAAACCATTGCAGAAAGAATAATGCGGGAATAAAGATATATAATTCGCATTTTAGATACCTCTATATTTTTATAAATATTCAGTTTTTCCTATATATAAAAACCCATTTTTTTCCCTTAAAAATTTTTGGGTTGTTTACATTTTTTTTCATAACCCTTCTTCAAAATTGCAACAGAGCCAGGAAGTAGGGGAATTTTATTAATCTGGAATAATTCGTGAAAAAGTCTCGTCAAAATCAGTGATTGTTGAGTGCATTTAGCGGCAAGTAGGTGAGCGATAGGCGATTTTGTAGAATCTCTACAAAAGCAATCATGTAGGGGATAAGTTATCTTGTAGCCATGCAGGCTTCGCAACTTGGATTATTAATTATTTTATGGTAACCTTATGTCCTGTTTTTTTTTTTTTTTTTTTTTTTTTTTAAATGGGCTGTCCAGCTTGTGATCTCACTTTTAATTGTGTATTTGACTAGTCTATATGTTAGATTTCACTTGTGCTCTGCTTGTATTCTTGCTATTATTTGTACTTAACTTTTTGCTTATACCAATTTAGAAAAGTAAGGATTTTAATATTTTATTAAATATTAATATATTTTTAGTTATTTTACTATTAATAATTATTTGCATATTAAGCTTAAATTCAATCTTTAAGCCTAATTTCACAATCTTTTAGCATCTGCATTGATTGATATTTATTCTTTATGCTTTTAATTATTAAAAAGTAAGTAAAATGAATTGTTATATGCATATATTTTAAGTGTATTAAGCTTAAATTATTTAATTAAGTATCCTTTAGTATATGTGTTGAATGGACACTTTAATTTGTTATTTGTATGTTTAATTACTAGAGAGTGTTTTACTAATTCTGCTCTTAAACTGGACTTCCATTATAAGAGCATGTAGGGAAAAAAAAGGAAAATTCGATGGTATGGTGTTACCTTTAAAAAGACACGTTCAGGCAGAATTGCCTTTTGCTATTTCGTGATGTTTTGCTATTTCTTTTCTCTAGTTTCTTAAAAAAAGACAATTGTTAAAATAAATCATGTAAACAGGTTAAGTCATGTTAAAAAAGTATTTGACTAAATTTGTATTTGTAAAAAAATATTTGCCTTAAGTTAGATATAATATTTATGTAATCACATCTATTTTTCCCGACATTCTGGATTTCTTTTTCTGATAAAGGTTTTAACTTTTTTTAAAATCCCTGATTTAACATTTCTTTTTGTTGGATTTTTCCTTTCCCATACTCTGAAACTGCTAATTAATACATTTTGAATAATTTGTTTTAACAACTATTGATGTCAGTATTGCTTGCAGCTCTCCTGCTGCCTTATTTGGGTGAAACTGAATTGTTTAAAATTGCCTCCTATGTTAATAAAATGACTCATGATTATTCATTTATTTACTAATTTTATTTGGCTTTTGATTATTCTTCTAACAGCCTTTGAGCTTGTCACATGCATTTATTCACATACTTGTAGAGTGATTCAGAATTTATGTGTTAAAATTTAGCATATAAAAGCATGAGAGCATACAAAAACAGAAAACAAATTATACAGCAATAAAGAGACATGACTCATAGAATGACTAATTAATACATTTGAATATAATACATTTGAATTATTGTAGCTAATTAAATGTAATACATATTAATACATTTAATTAGCTACATTAATTTTATAAGAATAAATAAATTTTTTTAATAGGAAAAGCTTAAATTTTTTTGTTATCAAAGAATTATTTGCACGGAGAAAGACTTCAAAATTAGATTATTTTAATGTTCACTTATTAAATGACTTTAAAATTAGAAATTAGTATGAATGGAAACCAATTTATTTCCTAATTAGTGTACAAATTTTCCTAGATACTGATTTTTGTTTCAGGCTAGGTAAACCAGTAAATTGAATACTGCCATTTTTGATCACTACCGTATGTTTTATTTTGAAATTTTTTCCAATCTTATATTTTTCCTTTAATCTTTGTTTACAAAATTCTAGAATTTATAGACCTTGTTGTTAGCATTTGGATCACTATTTTAACTATTTGTGAAGAATCTGGCTTTTTCAAAAATGTGTGCCAATCATTGCATTGACATTTACAGGTGCATATCATTGTCATATAACTCATTTTTGAATATTATGTAAAAAAAGTTTGTATAATTTAACAGTATTGAGAAATCTGCTATTTTAAATAATTTTATCACAAATTGCTTACATATATATATTTTATAAATTCTTACTTTTGTGTGCTCTGTCCTCTCATGGAGATTACAGATATGAGTTAAATGTAATTTTTTTTACCATGCATAAAATATGAGCAATAATTAGATTGCACATATCTTTTATTATTTGATATGAGCTCAATGAATTTAATATGAAATTTTTAATATTTATTACTGAAATTGGATACTTTTGTTTGGCATTAAAATATTATATAAGGGGAGCACAGTTTTGCCCAGAGTATAAAAAAAAAAAAAAAAAAAAAATGTATGAGATCTGTTACATGGATACATAGCAAATACTGTTGTATTTTTTTAAATAAGGCCACATACTTAGTAAATTTCAGTGTGCGCAGTACTTGCACAGAAGCATATGGATTCTCTATTTCCCAGATAGACATATTATGCTTAATTACCTTTCTGCAGACATGAATGGTTGGTTCGTAAGAAAAACTAATGCAATTTAAATAAATGTTTTCAAATACAATTTTGTTTAAATCTGTTGCACACATACACACACAAATCTTAAAGTAAACTATTCAATGATATTAAAATTACATTATTACATTCAACAGTTATTTTGTAATTTTTATAATCAGAGCAAGATTTTGTACTTGCTTGTACAGTATATTTAACCATCATTATAGAAGTTATGGTATTATAAATAGATGTAAATTAAATTTGAAGATTATTATTAGAATGTTTTAAGTAATAATACTTTTTAAAATTTATTATAATCTAATTAATAATAGTTTGCTAGTAATTATATAACAAGTTAGTTAGAAATTATTTCAGATTTAAGTGATTGTTTTTATTAATTTATATGTAATCTTTCTTTATTTTATAAAATCTTAAATTATTTTTAATAGATTATGATGAAATTGGAGGAACATATGCTGTTTCAAATGAAGATGGCTTAAAAAGGCATTTTTGCATATCTTGTCCATATTCAACTATTTTCAAAAGTAACATGTTACGACATATGCGAAGTCATACTGGAGAGCGTCCTTTCCACTGTAAAACTTGTGGAAAAAGATTTGCTCATAGTCATCATTTTAAAAGACATTGTTCCACTCATTTTCTATAAGACTTTGTAGCCTTTACTTTTTATCAATCGTTATTTTTGTTAACAAAATTTGAATTTGTTTTAATATTAACACCATGTATTTAAATAAAAGTATCATTGCATTAATAGTTGCATTTTATCTTGGAAATTTTTTTTCTGTCACATATTCGCATTTAAATGTTTTAAGAAATTTTTGAAGAATATTTTTAATTTGCTTTATGTTAGTACATATTAAATACATCATAATCATGATTTCTTTAAATATTTATTATTCTTGTATTAGATGTTTTTAGGTTTTCAAATTATTTCATAAAAGATAGTTCATGTATTTAATTTTAGATTTTTTGATAAACAATTGAAATCTATAATATTATACTATTTATTGCATGAAGCTGTAAAATTTATGTATTTTATTTTAAACATCAGAAATATTTTGAAAAATTTAATAAGCAGTACTTTATTTAAACTACTGTTACTGATTTTTTTCTTTCCAGTTTTTATCATTTGAATTTTATAATGGTTTACTGAATGAATGATTGATGTTTGTAAAAATTAATGTTAAATCGTTTTCTTTTTGTATACAAATATGTTATTTCTTTTTGTATATTTAAACACTTCTTATGTAAATCACTGTCATTTGATTGATTTGCATTAGTTTTTAAAAAGTAAAAATTTTTAAACATGGCATTTGTAATTTTCTTCTGGTTGTAGCTTTGGCAATTAATTCATTGCATTATTTTGTTGTATGGACTCTTCATATTGACACCTTTTTTTTGTATTTCAAATTTATCAAAAAATAATATTTATACAATTTATTCTCTTATTTTTAAGAAATAATGCTCATATATTTATGATATATATAGTCTAAAATATCTGGCGAAAATATAAAAGTTAACCAAATCAAATAGATTTTGTAATAAAATGTGTGTGTGGAAATAGCATATTTATATGTGTTGCCAGTTTTTCATATTTCCTTTATATGTTAAATTAAAAAGATAGGTAAAGCCAAAAGATATGAACATTTTAATGATTAAACTTTTTACAATAGGTTCTCAAAAGAGTGACCCTTAGCAAAAATGTCAGTTATGCCATTTCCAGCAATAAATGACAGTTTAGCCACTAGATCTTTATCATATCCAATAAAACTTTCAAAGATCATGCTTTTAATATCCCCACAGAAGCAGAAATCCATGTCTATCTAATCTAGTAATTGTTGGAGCCAAAGAACAGGTTGACCCTATCCATTACAACATGGGCTATAAATAGTGTTGAGATCATTTCATTACACCAGGAAAGTCAGAAATTAGGTTCCATTATGCTAGAATTGTAACATTGCAAACAAGTTCTGACAAGTATAAAAATGTATGCAATAAGCCTGACATTTTTTGCTAATGTATACCAATTCATGCACTGTTATGAGCATCTATTTTAAAATATTAAAAGTTACATTGTTCATATCCTCCTTGTGTGCATTATTTTTCTGTACATATTATAAAATCTGCTTATTTTGATCTTTTCTACCTGTCGTTCATTTTTGCCAGATACATAGATGTTTTGTGCACGTAATCTTTTAGTTATGTTATTAGTATCATTAATTTTTTCTTTTTTATTGATCACCATCATTAGTTGCTCCATTAAACTTTATTTTGTATTGTTTTAAGATATCCCTTTTTTCTTTTAATTTAATTAATAATTTGTTTTATAAATTCATATCATAAAATAGCCTAAAAATATTAGTGTAGAATTAGATTCTTTGTTTTTCTTAGAATTTTGCTTTGTCATTTGTGCATTACTTTTATTAAATGTTTTTATATCTGTTTTAATATTAAATCAATGTAGATTTTTCATTATAAGAATTTAATTCTTAAGTGCCAAATGATTAGCAAATTAAATATTTTATATAATATTTTAGAAAAATAACGAAATGTACATCTTCAATTTTATGCTAACTGAGAGATGTTAGAAGTGTTTCAATATTTATTGAATCAAATGTGCATTGTTTCTTCAGATTTTTTTTTAGATATTATTCTTAATAGAGTGATAGAAATACTGAAAATATATTTATTAATTTAATGTTAAACGATTTTTGTTTTAATTTAACATTGTTAATAAATATTAGTTTTTATAATAATTTTTAGTTTTAATTTAACATTGTTATACATGTGTGTGCATAATTTTTCTTTTTTTCTCTTTAACAGAAATCCTCTTGGATGGAATTGAAGAAGAAATCATTGGCATGCTTTTCATTGTACAATGTGCAAATACTAAATTTAATTTTCTACCTGATGTTAAATTAAATTTTTAAGTTCCTGTATAGAATAATTTCACCAATGTTCTCGATTTAAAACTAAATATCTCTAAATTAACTGTCTAGAGTATAATTTTAAAACATACATCAAATCTTGCAAGTTATTTTTTTTAAATTGTATTTTTAACATATATATATATTTAAAATTATACATTTATTAAATTATCAAGTACTACATCAGTGTTTTTTTAATCCCTTTTAAAATTTATTTTAATAAAATCTTAGTTATTAATTTCTCTGAAAACTATAAAAATTAAATATATTAATTTTTTTAATTAATTTTTTAAAAATTTTGCCTTAAAAACCATATATATTTATTCTTTGTGTGAATCTTAAAATTACAATAAGAATAAAAATGAACAATGTTAAATTGTTTTAAAAGGAAATTATTTTTGTATTGTTCTAATTAATTTTGAAAATGAAAAATTTTAAAAGTTTTTTTTATTTTTATGTAAATTATGTAATGAAAAATTAATTTTGTAATGCGAGTTCTTTACATCTCAATCATTTTTTCATTTTATTAAAATAAAAGCAAAACCTTTATTGTTTAATGAGAAATATCTAAAACCTTGATATACAAGTTCAGTTGAAATTATTTTTTACTAACTTTAAACATTCTAAATTATTATTGATTTATAATAACAATTCTACCAATCACACAACATTGAATAATTATGCACTGCATATGAAATGCACTTAAAAAAATCTATCGAACAATTTAAATATTACTTTTTAAATATAAAAAAAAAATATTTGTTCCTTTACATGTTATTTTTGTTGTCATTGTTCTTGCATATGTATGGGATGTAGTAAGAAGTATTTGGAAATGAAGAATTTTTGTTGTGTTTTATATTTTTTATGTTGATTTGTTTATAGATATAATAAATGTTTTTTTAAACAATTAAGCTGGTTTGGTATTTATTCTTATAAAATAAAAATTTAACTTTTTTCCCAACAAATTTGATATTTATTCATTTTATTTTTTAGGTATCAAAACTGTTGAAAATCGACTTGATATGTACTGCTGTTTATATTGTTCTTATTCAGCACGCTACAAATCTTGGATTGAAAAGCATACTCGTATCCACACAGGTGACCGACCTTATCAGTGCACAGATTGCAATAAAGCATTTAATAGAAAAGGAAATTTAATTGTGCATCAACGAATACATTCTGGTGAAAAACCTTATGTTTGTCTTATTTGTGATAAAAGGTTTAGAGAAAAAAAAATGCTCATAGTGCATTCCTCAACACATGTAAAACAGAAAGAATGATGCAAGATTTGGTCTATTTTATTTGTAAACAATAAATACAAAATAAAATATTAACCCTTTAGTATCATGAAGCTTATGTCAATCTAAGTATCCATAAATCTTTTCTACTAATGTATTTGTAAGAAAGAAAAAGTAACTTAAATAAAGTTTAATTTGTATAATTTCCTTTTTTTTATTTCTGTTATTGTAGCGTCTTATATTTTATATATTAGGTTTATTTAAACTTGAGATTGATTTGATCTAAAAAAATTAAGCTAAATTTTTTTCTTTCACATGGAATAATTTTATTAAAGAAAAAATTCTTTAATATTAAATGAAAGCCTGAACTTGTTTTTTTTTGTTTTGAGCTATTTTATTTTTTTTTTATAAATCATAGAATACACAATATAATTTAACTGAAGTATTAAATATAAAAAACTTAAAGGCAAAGAAAAGACAAAAATCGTTACATTTTATAGTTCAATGTTTAAATACAATCCGAAGGGCCTCTTAGAAAACTTTCATTTTGGTAAATTTTTAGAAAAATCTGTTTTTCTTGTCATTATGCATAATGAGACCCAACTTGATATCTGCTACATACCCTACATTTAAACTAAATATTTTATACAGATGAATATTACTCTATACAAAAGTACTTCATTAACAATTAGTTTTAAAAATTCTTTAAAGTGTAGTTAAGTTATGTATAGAAGATATTCATCTAGAGACCTACTAAGAAAAATTACACATTTTCTATAACTAACGATTGCACTAAATGTTTTCCAATTCAATATACTAAACTAAAATAATTAAGAACATTTTTAGATTTTCTTAAAATTTTATATTAAAAGAAATGTTATTTTTAGAAATGTGTAATCACAATGAATTAAATTAATTGATAAAAGATATGGTTTTGAATATATGAATTTTTCATATTTAAATATATTTTTAAAAAGAAGATAATCATAAAATCGATCTGTAAAAAATAACTCGTTCAATATTTCATTCGCAAAAAAAAAAAAAAAAAAAAAAAAAAAAATAATAATAATTATTGTTCAGTTTTAGTTAACATTCTTTAAAAAAAATGTATTTGGTAATATCATTACAACTTATCATATCTTTAAGTGATTAGAGTTATCTCATTTGTAAAATATTCATTGCAGTATATAGCTATAATTTAATCATACAGAAGCAATTAAAAATGCCCAAAGAAATAAATTCTAACTATTAAGCAATAGAAATGTTCAGTAAGAATACTTAAGTAAAATTTAAATATTCTAAACTTATGTGGATTTAAAAAAGTAACGCTGTTGTGAGACAAATTTAATGCAACTCCAAGCTAAATTAGCTTTCTCTGTCATCGAAGTGTTGATAATTTTTTAACATATTAAATCCTGGCTATTTGAAAAGTGAAATCCCAACATTAAACTCCAGCTAATGCCAAGGCTGTGAAGCTTTTAAATAACTGAAATCAATTATTAAAAAAATTTCCATAGCGGAAAAAGTTAATGTGATTGTCGTTAAACTCTACCTGCGCCGAGGCTGTGAAGCATTGTTAAATAACTTGAAATCAATAGCAAAAGTACCTTATTCTTAACCTTCGTCTGGCGCAGATGTCTAATGCCACTGCTACAAGTAACTAACTTTTTATTTTGTACACATATCTAAATTAACAGTTGCATTAATATTAAAGCGAGCCTATTGCAAAGCATTAACAAATTTCCTTTGAATGCTGGGAAAAAATTCTTATTTTGTATTTTTAGTATCTAGAAATTGGGGCCTGATGGCTAGCGCCCGGTACCACAGGTATCGGTTTCAAATCCCGGCTTTGCCCATGGGTGTTTGTAGTGGTTCGGAATCCACTTTAAGCCGTAGGTCCCAGTCGTAATAGAATCGTAGAGCGCTGCGGGGACATTATTACTCCGCGTCCGTGGCTTACAATCAAGTTGCACGCGGCCCCTTGGTAATGCAAAGAGAGTAACGTCTGTGCAGCGCTTGCCTTAAGACGTCCATGTCTAAGTGTTTTTGCCAGCTGCATTAGAAAAAAAAAAGTATCTAGAAATTTTCAAAAACTTGCTCTAACTGTATTTATCACAAAATAGAATTTCTTCTTATTTGTGATTTTAAGTAGAAGCAATGCAACAACATTTTTTATTTATATCTTATGAACCTTGAATTTAAAACTATAAAAAAAAAAGTTAAATTTAAGAAAAACACCTAAATTATTAATTTTTGAATACTTCAAGAAATTATTTGTTCAAAAAGAAAAAGTATAATTTAATTTATTTCATATAAATTGAGAAAAGAATATTTATGTATGTAATTTATTTATAACACATATCATTTATTATAAAATTGTGACCTTATTCTTCTGATGTATAAAGTAATGAAGTAAGGCTACATACAATATTAAAATTTTTTTTAATATTTTGCTCTGATATCAAATAAGTAAAAAATAGCAAACAAAATTTTTTTTCAAAAATAGTTACAAATAATAAAAATACCAGTCATGTAATTTACATGACTGATTACATGACATTTATGCATTCAATAATAAAAATATAAAATTTAGAATTTTAAACTAATATTGCACATTAAATTTATTCAATTAGCTTTTAATAAGCAACAGAAAAAAATACTATACATTTATATGCATACATTTGCAATTTTCATATTTGAACACATTCTTATTTAAAAGATTGAATAATATCCTTTTCCATAACACCTGTAATTAAATAATATTTATAAAAACAATAAAAAATTAATAAGAACAATACCTTCTCTTAGTTAAAAATAAAATTATCACAACTTTTTTAGAAATACTAAAATAACAAAACTCACAACATGAATAATGGAATTTTTTTAGATATATTTATTGAAAAAAATTTCTAATAATTCATGAAAGAATATGCACAATAAATAAGAAAATTTACAGTTAATTCACTCAAAATATTTTTAAAACCACATAATTAATTTTATAAATTTTTTTTATTATAATGGGATTTATGTATAAAATTAAATGAATTATTAAATATTAAAGAGGCAAACAATTTAAAAACAACTCCAATAAAGATATATTAACTTTGTATTTAAGTCATATTCAGTAGAAAAAGTGTTAAGCATTTGTCAACTAGATAGTGTCCATGTATAAAACATGGGATAAATGAGGGAGTACATGAGGTATTAAGCCAACTTTTATCATTGCATGCAATTTTATATTTTTAAGCACTTTTTTAGGAACAAGGTTCACGGGAAAAGATAGAGTAACATATTGTTGTTGGCTTTTAATACTGAAATATAAACATGATTTAGATATTATTGATATACAGGCAGTTTTTTCTAATATTGGCCTGTAACAATTTTTACAAAACGATTTAGAAAATGAATTATGTGATGGTAAAGAAATTATATATTTCCTTTTACTTTTGTCTTTACATTTAAAGAATGAACAATGCCTCAGTCTGTAAGATATATTTTTCTCAAATTTACCCTTTTTTAGAAATTTGTATCTAACATTGCTTATAGCAATTTTTGCTTCATTAGGATAATCAACATTTTCAGTAATTGATGAATTTAAATCAACTGAAGAATTAACTTCACACAAACTTTTGTTTGATTGCATTAAAGAATTTTTACTTTCGTCTAATTCAGAACTTGAATCCATTATTTCAGATAAAGATTCACATGAATGAAATATATCATCTGAACTTTTCGAATTACAAGATTTATTTGAACTAATACTAGTACAACTATCATACTCTGAATCCATAAAAGGTTTAGCTTGCATTATTTTAGTTTTATCTGTAAACTCATTTGATTTTGGAACATCCAAATTGTTACTTTCAACAATAATTTCAGGTATTTTTATTGTTGAAAAGGTACATTCTTTATTAACAAAATTAATAGCAGGATCCAAATTTGTCACACTTTTTTTTTCAAAATGATGCAACATAAACGAATCATTATAAGGCCTTCTTTTATACTTTATGCCTTTTACATTATTTGCAAGAACACATTTTTTTGAGCAACAAGTTAATGACATAGCTTGCTTTAATATATACATTATATAAGAAAAGAGTTTTGTATGGGTCACACCCATATTTTGGACAGATAATATATTAATAATTATTTGAAATTGGCTTAAAGTTTTTGTAGAAAAATTAAAAATATCCTGTAAATTTTTTATAAATTGAATGCCTTTGAATAAAACTTTTCTTTTATTTTCAAAATTTATTTTAGAGTTACTAATTAAAGTTTTAGGTATATCACAATAACAGGAATATTTATCAAGATCTTTTTCCATTACAACAGGAATAAAATAATTTAAAACAAAATCTTCAACTGTTATGTATTGTTCTCTAACTAAAGTAGAATCTTTCAAGTTCAAAGGATAAACTAAGGTTGCAACAAACACATTATCCTTTACTTCAAAATGTGGGATGAAAAGTAACACTACACTATTTTTATTTGGCATTTTCTTCATTTTTTGGCAAAAAATTGCTTCATGTGTAAAGAATATTTCATGCTGTTCTTGAGTATGCAAAGTAACAGCTACTCCTTCATCCTCTGATGTCACAGTTATTGTACCAAATACAAACATAGAATGCAAAAATAATAGATTTGGTAGAAAAATATCATCCAAAGAAGATTTTTCTCTTGCATATCTAGTAATACATGTGTCTGTGGTATTAAGTTGAGTCTTCTCGTTTTTTTCTAGAGAAATTGAATCGCTTTTACTATGTAAATTTTTCCCATTTACTTCTTGAAAGAATGATTTATCACTTGAAGGAATCAATGTTCTTCTATCATAATCTTTGATAGCTTCTTCTTTATGATCACAAACTTCAAAATTCTTCAGATGATTAATTTCTTTCGAGGCAATAGAGACAGTGCTTTTGTTAACAGCCAAATCAACTTTAGAAATATGTTGTTCTTGTACTTGTAAATTGCTATTGCATATTTTAGAATCTTGTATAGTTACATCTTTTTTATTTAAATAATCTTTAGGGATGCTTTTATCTGTAGTCAACTCTTCTGTGGGACTTTGAGGTATTATATCATCTGATTTCAACATGTTAGTGGCAACCACTCCATTTAGGGTATAGTACTGAGATAAAGTATACGAATTCTTTTGTGGTTTTGATTGTTTACAACATAAATCGGTTGTTTTTTTAATATCTAAATTTGTTGAATTCGAATAACTTTCTTTACCTTGAACAGTTTTGTTAATGTTTTTAATGTCGTTTTCTAGTGCACAGTAATTAGCTGTACAGTTTTTACAAGTTTTTGAGGATACTTTAAAAGTGTTATAATTACACTTAATTTTTTCCATATACATATCTGCATCAATATCTATTTCAAATTTACTTTTTTTCAATGCTTGTTTGGTAACTTTAACATGAGTAGCCTGCCAAAATATACCTTGTTGAATTTCTTTCTCACTAAATTCTGCATCAAATTCCACAGAGTCCCGTATACTTAGGTAATCTCTCAGATCTTCAAGTTCACACACATACTTCAAGGCTGATTTGTAAAAATAGATAACAAATATCCCATAGCTATTTGTAAAGTTTACAACACACTGTATTAAACCATTAGATTTTGTTACTTGAGTAATCTCACCAGTCCAATTATGCAAAACTGGTCCAAGTGCTCTGGATACAATCTGACCAACTGGAACAGCTTCCGATGACTTAATTTTTAGTTCTTCAACATTAATTATTTTATTTCCTGAATTCTTTCTTTTGAATTTTTTCTTAAGGCGGACTTCATCTTTTTCACATTTAAAAATTGTACTAACATGTAGCACACAAAATATGACTAGGCAATTTAGAACTGAACATGAAGGAACAAATTTGGCATGCCATTTTATTTCATTATAAGTTAATAAATTTATATTTTGTAAATAGCTCTGAAAATATTTAACAACTCCATTGTATATATGATTATCAAAACCAAGAAGGCCATGAAAGTGAAGAACTATTACATTATCAGAATTAAGAGAAAAATATGTAGACCTTTTTAACATTGTCTTTAAATTATCTTCTTCTATATTTATAATATTATTCATATTGAGATTACGACATATATCTTTGACAAAACATATACCTCTTAAAACCAAGTCAATGATTTTACTTGTTAAAAATTCTTTGTAAATAAGCTGTTTAAAATGCCTGTAATTATCTGACAAGTATAAAATCCTTTCTTTGACATCAAATATAGGAGTTGTAGTGCATAACATATCACCAATTTTTTCTTCTGTATCTTTTCCATCGAAAATTTCAATAAAGTTATGAATATCTTTACTAAAAAAATTCAAGTGATTATTAATATTTCTTAAACTTCTTGGACCATGATCTTCAATAAGAATAATTACAAAAGATATGAATTCAATTATAACATTATGTAAATATAATGTATTGTAAGAATTTTCTTCTGCCATTTTATTATTATTTTTATCAAATATGTAGCATTATAATACAATCAATTAAGAAAAAAAAATTTCTTTGCTGAAATCTGGATAACCTGAAAAAAAAAAAAAAAAAAAAAAATCAAATTATACAATTATTTTTAAATAAAACATCAAACTGTTTTCTTTTTTAAAAATACTTAAAGCACAGAATACATTGTAATATTAACCAGAATTTAGTTTAAAGGTATTGAAAATTTGTTTCATTTTAAATAAAATAATAATTAGCATTAAAATCATTTTATTTTTAGAATGAAAACAAATTTTTTAATATCTTTAAATTAAATTCAGCTTAATATTTCTAATGCAAAAAAATTATTGTAAATATTTAATATGCAATTATTTAAATATGAACCCATTAATTTCACTTCAATTATAAAATTAGAATTATTCATGAAATTTCAAATATTTTTACAAATTATTATGATAGTTTTTATAAAATTTCATTAAAACTATCAAATATTAACTGTAACTTAATTTATCTCAAAGGCCAAATTTAATTTATAAAATACCAGATCTAGTGTTTCTTTCAAAATAGCTCATGAGATTAAAAACGCTTTTAATAACTACACTTTTACCCCCATAAAACATCGGTTGTGGACTACGAAATACTTATCGAAAAAAGAAATTTTAGTATTCTCTTAAGAAAGTTTCAATAATAATTCCTTCAATTCCTTTAAAATTTAGTAATAAACTTGAAAGCTTTTAGTAAATTCTATAAAGTAAAACAGTTGGAAGTTTTTAAATGCATTCATTATTACATAAAAATTAATTTAAAAGTCTGTATGCAAACTTAATAAAACTCATTCTAAAATTAAAAGTACTGAGCTTGAAGTTTCATGTTATTTATAGTATCAGAATTTCCCTAATTTTTAAAACTGTTTATTTTCTGTTATAAGGGAATTTTCCCTAATTTTGAAAACGTATGCTTTGCTTTGAACGGATTTTCCCCAATTTTTAAACTTACAGAGCAAAATGCTACTGTTGTAATACATGTTATATGAAGGTTGTCTGATTATGTTATTAAAATACTTTGAAAAAAGTTTAACTTAAAGTATTTTGATTAGGCATATTTTTAATTTGCAAAAAAACAATCTTAATTGAAAGTTAGTGAAACACACTTTTGTACAAAAAATTAATTAGAAATCAGCTTATGAAATTAATAATTAGACACAAGAAAAATTTAAATTAAAGTAGAAATTACAATAAAATTCCACCTAAAATTTCATTTGATCAATTAAAACATAGATTGTATTTGCATTTATTATATTTAAAAGAACTCTCCATTTATTTCTCAAGTTTCTGTGTATTACCCTAAATATATCATATTAATATGTATATCTCATTAATATTCAATAAGTTAATGTGTCTTTATTATCCTAACATTTTTTCAATCACACTAATTACAAATAAGAAAAAATAATACATACAAATGAAAGATAAATATAATTATGTGAAAATCTTTAACACATATTTTAAAACAATTGTCTTGACAAGTAAATAAATAAATTTATATATATATATATATATATATTATATATGAGAGAGATACAGTATACATTAAATTTCTTTTAAATACTATATTGATTACACTTGCAGAAAAGGATAGCAAAATGTATTATAGGGGAAAAATGTGAAGAGAATTTCAAATTAATAAAACTTTGATGTATAAGAATATTACAAATATCTATTATACAAAAAGATGAATAAAGTATGTTAATACAGATCCCAAAAAATGTGAACATTTTTTTTTTACTTTTCGTATTTTACAAAAATTTTAATATTTTTTAATTATTACTATAATATATTCATGCAACACATATTAAGAATAGATCATTATATGATAAGCAATATATATATATATATACAAACATATAATAATACTTACATGAAAAATGCTAAAGCACAATAAAAATTTAAAACAAATATAGTTATAAGAAATAAAATGATTTTCTCCAAACTAGTTGACGTTTATTTTAAAATCTCACTCATCCTATGCATAAAAATAAACATTTGAACCAAATCAAAACTGAAACCTATTTTTCACATGCTACCTTCTGTTGCCAATTTTTGTAAGCATTAATTTAAGATGAAATATATTTAGATTTACGAATTTTTTTAAATATTTTTTCACTTAATTTTTTAAATTAATATTATTCTTATGAGGGCGAAGTAATTTGAATATAAATAATAATATAATTTTTTGTATTCTTTTTAAATATTATATAAATACTGTTAGCAGTCTTTGAAATAATTGAATACAAACGTTGACAGCTACTAGATTTCATAAAACATCTGATTTATAATTTTTTTTGAAATTATCTCTTTATAAACTCTTTTCTAATAAGTATTAATTTACTTACTAATTAATAACTTGTATACGATAGACATGAGCAGATCACAACTTACAGATACTTGTCCTGGGAGTCCTACCACAATTCATATAGAAAATTGATCAC
>BPLQ01002356.1:55000-176978 GCA_021605075.1 Caerostris darwini | reverse complement strand
TAATATATATCACAAAACTGCAAATTTCATTAAGATAATATGCATTTAGTGTTAATAAAGGTATCATACCTTATCAATGATTTAATAATCATTAATAATAGTATAATCTAAGTTAATTAGTATTTGGATCAGCTCTAGTTGCTATTTAATTATGCAATAATTAAGTTATAAGGAAATAGTTACAATAAATGTTACTTTTGTTATGCATAGTTACTTTGAGGAATAAAATAATAGGTAATGTGTAAATATAAGCTTATGCATATAAAAAGTTAATGTAACCTGGAATAAGACATTCGTTACTATTTAGTACATTTATATAAAACATTGTATCATTGTTTAAGACTAATCATGAGTTGTAATTTATTAGACTCGGAGAAAATACAAATATAAAAAAAAATATGAAAAAAAAAATTCTGTATTATGTGTACATAATAATTTGAATTTTTTATTATTTATTGAAGAAATCCATGGTTGTACCCAACTAACTGATTCTAAATTACATAAGTTGGTGTGCTTTGTAATTTACGCAACTTATTGCATTGTTTTGCCTTATTACATGAATAACTATGCAATTATTTATCTAGAATTCTAAGTTATTAATCTTTAGTTCTCTCCTTTCAGCCTTTATCCATTTTAAACTGTAAGTCCCATTCTAATTAGCCTAAACTGTGCACAAATTGACCGTAGAGCGACAAACCAGACCTTCACACTTTATAAGACAAATTTGAGAAATTAAGAAACTTAGAATTGAAATTTGTGTTATAACATGATGGAAATAAATTTATGTATGTTTTCAAGCTTGCCACTCACAATGAATATTTGTTTCATAATCTTAAACCAAATGTAAAGTCACTGCACCATAATACAATATTTTTTTTTTCTTCTTTTAAGCAACATGTGTTTATTCTTATTCACTTATGAACACTATGTAGGAATACATGGGAAAAAAAAGTATGTGAAAATTTGTGTCAAATATCCTTCTGGAAAATAAGCTAGTCACTATTTACTACAGTAAGCAAAAATATGTGCATATTTTCCATGTAGTAATCTTAAGAGCACTTACTTGAACCTATAGATTCATAAATATTGTTCAAAGTTTTGTCTTTTCCTGCTTAATACTCCAAAAAGGACTTCAACTTTAGCATAATTTATGTACACTTAGTTCAACAGCACTTGAAGTTTCACCCCAAAAGAAAGACTTGGACACTCCATTTTTTTTCCTCCTTTCCTTGTTCCCCCTTTTGAATTAAGGTCTTAAGGGATATGTGAATGGCATTTCAGAATAGAGAAATGCAGCAATCACGAAAATCTTCACTGTCGTCTTTTCTTCGCCGTACTTGGTCTGAATTTTCCCTTTCATTTTTGTTATTATGTTCTTGCATTTTTTTCCACTTTCCTTCGCACCTCAGCTTTATTGTCTTGTACTGATGACAAGGGCGAGATTAATGCTTTCATTTCGAAATACTTTGGTTGTAACATCTTTTATTCTGGAAACTTTTAAAGGCGGAGTTTAAAGATTTGCGTAAATCTTTGATTTTTACTTCCTGGAAATGAATTTCCAGGAAGTAAAAATCCACCATTTTCAACTGAATTTTTTAATTCGTATCCTATAATTAGAAATTAGACATCAGTTCTTTGCATGTTAGTTGACAGTGCTAGTTCTGTGCATGTTTTTGTACAACTTATTGTCAGTAAATTTTGCATGTAACAGTAAATGGGACAAATTTAATTTCCAAATAGTATTTCGATGCATAAAATTTATTTTATTGAATATCCTTGTCATGTATAGTCAAATTTAAAAAAAATATTGACTTCTAGGTTAGACAATTTTTGTAGAGCTAAGATATGATGTACTTGCTAAGAAATTTCACCTCATGAGAATCCAAATGCATTCAATCTCTTATCATGTTTTTGGATATTTAGAGTAAAGTTTCATACAATTACACAATCGTACATAATTATAAATTAGACGTCAGTTTTCTGCATGTTAATTGGCAGTATTAGTTCTGTACATGTAGCGTTATGAAACGTAGCTTCTGAAAAATTTAATGTTAAATTCACGGACATAAATTTTGAAAATATTGGCAGTAAAACCGTTGGTAGATTTATTGGCAATTATTTTGCCCTTTTCCCTTAACGTGAATTGAAATCAGTGCAAGATCTCCTTAAAATGATGGTAACTTAGAAATTAATAAATTTCTTTATACAATTTGTTTTCCATGATTTTGTCAATCAAAGCTGTTATGAATCTCTACCTTATAATGCTTTGAAATATACAATCGTAATTTGTTTACCATATATCTGTGAACTAACTTTCCAGCAATAAAAAAGTGTAAATCAAATGAACAGAAACAGCTTTACTGATAAAAACTAAGAACTCTTGGCTATTAAAAAGACGGCACCAAATATTTTTGGGGAAAAAAAATGTTAAGCCAATACAATGTTTCACACTACATTGAATTAATTATTTACTTTGGTCTTTGTAACTGCGTATAAGATATGACTTTCATGATCTATATTTGATGTACCTCCAATTAATTACTGTGTAGTCTACTTGCAATTTAACAAGTTTATGCACCCTAGTCTAGATCAGATTGTTAAATACCTTGTTTGATGTACCATGCAACCAAAAATTCATCAATAAGGTGGAAAAACCAAAAAGGAAACAAAACGGAAATCTTCTGTGTCATACATTTTTCTCACCTTAAAAAAAAAAAAAAAAAAAAAAAAAATCATTCAACGAACTTTCTTCAAATATTTTGATTTGAAGTTTTAAAACACTTTTCTTAAGAATCAATTTTGCATTCTAGGCGTAATGCCAATTACGGCGAAGTGGGCCGTCTTTAAAATTTATCCGTTTCCTGGAAAATTGCTCTTGTTAACGACCTTTGAATGCCATCGCAGCTAATTAGTTTGTGCTAATGAATAAACTTTCCGTGTTATTTACCATGGGCAACAAATGAGCAGTAAATGAAACAAATACGCCAGAGTCATCACCATGTTAGCTGCGAAACTTCAGATACTGCATAATTGATTTAAGCAAAATGCACTTTCTTGGGAAGTTCCAGCGCTGAGGACTCATTGTCAGACATGAACATGTAGAAGAACATTGATCTCAGAAAGAAAATATTTTGTTGTTATGCAGGCTTTTCTTAAATTAACACTATTTCGGAGGTATATGAATCTCAGTTTGAGTATATTAAGGCTCCGTAGATTGTTTTCGCTTTATTATTAGTGGTTATTTGGAAGAACTATAAATAAATATTGAGTGTTTTAAGGGATTAATGTTGTGTTATGATCTTATATAAATGAAAAATATGAATATCTTTGTTTTCTTATCCATTCATGTAGATATTCATCGAAAATAAATTTGTTCGTATAAAGTAGCTAATTTTTTAAATATTAATATAATAATAAAATATGTATTTAAAATTCTAAATAATTGCACTTTATATATAAACAAGTAATATAAAAAAAAAAAATTTTAAAGTCAATTCCTATTTTTTTCCCACTATATTGCAGAAAAGTCCTTTACAAATAAAGTTGAAATTTTCCTCTTACATCTGGCGCCATCTATTATTTGATATATGAAACTTAAATCTAAACAAAAACTAAAATTAATTAATTAATTAATATTTTGAAAAACTGTATTAACATCAAGTGTCGTCCACTACAAGTTCAAAAAAATCTATTTGAACTTGAGTGGATGAATAAATAGTGTTTTATTAACGATTAAAAATTTGAACAAGATATATGTAGGGAGAGTGTGAACTAATAGTAGGAATTGGAAATATAGTACCTGTATTATGTGAAATTTTTCTGTACGCTGTAATAATATTATGGAAAATATATAAAGGCCAGACAGAAATATAAAAAGGATTATTTCTGAGCTTTAAAACGTAACCAAAAATAAATAATTCTAGATTTCCAAATTTCTCTGTTCCTATCTCCAGATTATATTTATAACACTTTGTAAAAATATTTTTCTTAATGGAATATCTCACTTGATTTAAAATTAATTAAATTAAATTAATTATTTTAAGTTTTTAATTTAAGACGTAAAGCAATAGAGAATAAAATTACCGAGCAAAAATTTGAGATTGCATCATATGAATCAACTATTGTTATTAGGAAATATAGTGTACAATACGGAAATACTAATGTACAGATGTACGAAATCTAACAATAAGTGTTTAATTTTGTCATACGTATAAAAAATACGTTTTAAATACAATTTTATATTCTTCATTTACTATGATATGGGGAATCGCCACCTATATAGTTGAAATCACCACTTATACCTACAGAATCGCCATTTACTACAGAGCTATTAAAATAAAATTCCTTTCTTGTAAATGGTTTTTATATGTATATAAATTATTCATCGTTTTATTATGTTTTTCATTATTTTAAATCGATCGCGTATTAATTAGCATGTATAAAATATTGCCTTCAATAATTACCACGACAAGCAATCTATCCTACTTGGGTCTCATTACATGCAATCGATATACTATAATGTTAACAATAACGATATATGATATTAACGTCATAAGTTAAAAATAATGTTCAATAGTTTAGTATTGAACATGCTTAATTCTGTTATATTAATCATGTTCAAATAATTCTTTTTGTATTAGAAGCATCCCATTTAATTAAATTTTGTAGTTTAAAATATGCTCTTTAGAATTCACATATACTAATATATATTTAATCCTGACAATTAATATAAATATATAATTTTAAAATTTTTAATAAATACATGTAACAATCTTTCTTTGATAAAATATCCAGTTTTATCTTTTTCTATGCATTTAATTATTTTTTATATATATTTGATGCAAAAAATATAGATGCTATTTGATGAACTGAAAACTGTAATATTCTGAAAGCTTACTTAAAGGAGATGATATATCTAAATTAGAATTTTTATACCAAGTTCTGTTATTAACGTAGTAAATAGATTTGTATTATCGTTTAATACGTATGTAGAATTCAGAATTTTTATTCTACTACATTAAATATAAAAATGCCTTAAAACTACATGTCACTTTCGTAATTCTGGGACTTGATTGTGTAAATGAAATTATAATTAAAATTTATGTTTCAATTATCTACGAATTATATCTTGAATGAAAATATGTTTCATTTATAACGAAGCAATTGTCTTTGATATTTAATTAAAGCGACCATTTTTTATTGAATAATAATAATTAAAACGAATTTCTACTAAGCTTCAACTTTATTGATATTATGCGAGTTCAACTAAACTATTTTAAAAAGCATATAAAAATGTTTTTTTTAAAATTTATTTGGTATCTTAAGATCTGTTTGAGTGAGTTAATATGTTCTTTCGATTTGCAATAAAATTCGATTAATTAATTATACTTTGAAGGAGTAAGATTTTAATGAAAATAATTTTTCAAATATGGATTCGACACCGACAACGACGAAAAGCCTGACAAAAATAATTGCCTACAGAATTATTAATATAAAGATATCCTACCTAACTGCAACATAATGCGAATATTGAATTATTTCTTTTTGTGGTAGAAATTATTAATTAAATATCTGCAACTGTAGAAAAATAATTATATTTATTATAATTTAAAATAACCTGTTTTCTTAATAGGCTAATTATTTTATTCAAATAATTTTAACTTTCTATGAAAATCTAAAATTAAAACTGTTTAGAATCATAGGAAACTGGAAATTATTAATTTTGACAAACTTATGATTGTTTGCTTATTAATATATAAACTAGCTTCCTAACTATGAACAACTAATATATATATAACACGGTAAACTATAACTCTCTTATTAACTAGCATATTGAGTATTATTCTCAAGTTAAGATATAGTATCCAGGCTGTTATGAGAATACCCGATTTTTAAAATGTGTTGATAAATGTGTATTATATGAGAAAGTTTATCATTGACATTGTATTATCTTAACAGGTAAGCTACTTAGCATTAAAATCTGTATAAAGTAAATACAGTCAATATAGTAAATAGACCCTTGTTTATTTACCATTCTTGCGTTTTGCTATAAAAAAGGACCATGTAGCTAATACATCTTTTTTAAATGTTAATCTTTTATATAAAATATATAATAATTATGTATAAATGATTAATAATAATTTATGGCAAGGGTGAGGGTTTAAAGAGAATAGGCTGCATCAGAATAAAAGAACAGATATTAATATATAAACTAGCTTTCAAACTATAATAACTATAAACAGATATAGTTCATTCTTAGTTATATATTGTTATTATATATAACTTTCTTATAAACTAAAAGGTGAAGTATTATTCATCTGTAAAGGTATAAGATCCAGGCTGTTATGAGGATATTCGATTTTTAAAATGTGACAGTAAATATGAAATTACATTAAATATTACATGAAAAAGATTATCATTAATATTATGGTGTAGGAATAAAAGACATAGCACTAGTGGACTGTATAAAAACACATTCTCTTTATTCCAAAAACCAAATTCACACTGACTGGTGTTACATTCTTTCTCTTTCTCCAGTCAGCTCATCCCACCCAAACGCCACACAGACAGGATGTGTTACAGACAGATGTTGACTTCCACTATGCCCGGGGAACTGCTTATCCCTGAGGCAACAATTAGCATTTTAATATCTTATCAGATGGACTTTTTAGCATTAAAATCTGTATAAAGTAAATATAATCAGTAAAGTAAAGGCCCCCTTGTTCATTTGCCATTCACATGCTTTGCTATAAAAACAGGCCATGTAACTAATATATCTTTTTTGTATAAAATACATAATAATTATATATAAGTGATTAATAATCATTTATGGCAAGGGGTTTAATGAGAATAGTTTCACTCACTCTATCTGAATAAGATAGCAAATTGAGATATCTCCAAATTTAATTATCTTACTTAAAATTATGTGACGTATAACTGAATAATAAAATTTGAATTATACAATGCGTTTCTCTTACAATTCAATTAAACTCAAAAGATTTCTTATTTAGATTTGTCATTCTGATTGACATAACATATTTGATTCAGTTTTCTGTCCTTATTTATCGTAACTAGAATGCTGATATTTTTCTGGGACAATAATTGATTAAAATTTTACATATATTGCATGCCATCAAAAATGACTATTGAAAACAGCAACCACAAAATGCGATTTAAAACTCAAAAACTCGTATTGTGAGATTTTATTCATAGATGCTAAATTACACACTCGGGCAAATGGTGAATTCTATTTTGCTGGCTGCGTAAAATCTAAAAAATTTTTCCCTGCTTTATGATGAGTCAGTGACGTCTGTGTTTATATTTTTTCCTGCATTTTATGTGCTAAATCCAACTTACTTTCAGCAGAATAGTTATGGAAAGATATATGCTTATTTTGGTGCAATGGTTATGCCATTCTGTCTCAAAGAATGTATGTCATAATGCAAATGTATGCACTTAAGCTTTCTGTTCTTTGTTCTGTTCATGTAGTTATTTTTGCATCAAGAAAATGCAGCCTGTCGTTCTTCTCATTATATATTCATTTATTAGATTTATATTATAATGCTTGAAAAATTTATTAGTTTTTATTTTTATTTTTATTTTTTTCTTCTTTTTGATCAATGCGTCTAGTGTTTTCCGGGCAGTAAATATCAAATTCTATTTCCAGTGGGATTATGACATGTAGAATTTTTGACAATTTGTATTTACATACCATGTTGGAATTGGTGCAACGGCAGTTTTGCGTACTTCTTGATTTAGTTTCACCACGTTGTGTGTTGTATAACATCTTTCGATATCATTTTAATCTTTTGAAAACTTTTAAAATGCGAAGACTTCAGCAGAATATATTCTGAATATATTTCGGATAAAAAGAAAGTCCCTTTCTTTTGTCTTTACACTTCCGCACCGCATTTATTCAAATACCGTATGCAAAAAACATATGATATTCGAGCTGTTTTACTTAAAATGTAAATTTTATTCACGTTTGTGCTCTCCTAGAAATTGAAGTTTCCTGTTTATTGAGAGATAAAAATACTAGACTTCGGAAGGGTTTATTTTCCCCTTTTTGCGTAGAGTTTCGATGGCTTTCTTAATGTAACTCTGCATTTTTGGTACTAAAGTTTCATTAATAACAACTATTATCTGAATTGATTCAATCAAAGTAATTCATTTTTTTCTCGTTTAAATGTAAACGAAATAAATTGATACTTACCTTGTTTTCAGAAGTAGAAATAATTTAGAAAAGATGCAATTTATTTATTTCTATCAGTGGTTATTTATTAAAATTATGTAACAGTGTTCCAGCAAACATAGTTTAACGTATTAACCTTAATTTCTATAACTCAGAGGTAAATTGTTGTAACTAGCAATCATTTAGATAAACAATCTTATGTCAAATTACAACATTTTACTTCTGAAATTGCTTGTTTATTATAAGTGTTTCACATTCATTTCATAATAATAATGATGATCATACAGATACGACAATTTACCTTTAGATCGTATGATATTCATTGGTACAGAAAAGCCAATAAACAGATAAACAGAAAAATCCAAATTTAAAAAACACGAAAGTTCACCTCTGAGGTACATATTTTGTGTATGTTATTTTTAAAAACACATTTATTAATGATGTAACACTTTATTACAATCGTATTACTATATTTATGAAAATAATTATTGCTTTGTATTTCATTAATTCCTTTTTAATGAAATTGAAAAAAAAAAAATTAAAAAATTCAATGAATTGGAAAGTGGAGAAATGAATTCAAAAAATTTTAACATAAAAACCTAAAGTATTTAATCCATCTGTCCAATATTTTTAATTTATCAAATTAAAAACTTTTTGTTACTAAAGTTGAAATAACAACTATTATCTGAATTGATTCAATCAAAGTAATTCATTTAAATGTAAACGAAATAAATTGATACTTACCTTGTTGAACAGCTACTTGGTTTTCAGAAGTAGAAATAATTTAGAAAAGATGTAATTTATTTATTTCTATCAGTGGTTCTTTATTAAAATTATGTAACAGTGTTCAGCAAGCGTAATTTAACATATTAACCTTAATTTCTAAACCGCAGAGGTAAACTGTTGTAACTATCAATCATTTAGATAAACAATCTTATGTTACATTACGACATTTTACTTCTGAGACCATATTACGATTGTTTCACATTCATTTCATAATAATGGTTGTGCCATAGATACAACAGTTTACCTTTAGATAGTATGATATTTATTAGCACAGAAGCAACAATAAACAGAAAATTCAAAATTATGACCTCTGAGTTAATATTTTATTTGTTATTTTCAAAATGATGAAACACATTATTACAATCGTATGATTATATTTACGACAATAATCATTGCATTGTATTTAATTAATTCCTTTTTAATGAAATTGAAAAAAACAAATACAAAAAGTGGTTGAACTGGAAATTGGGAGAAACTAATTCATAAAATTTTAATAAAAAACCTCAACTATGTAATCCATCTGTCCAATATTTTAAATCTTAATTAAAAACTTAACCTCGATTTTAACAACTGTATTTAACAATATTTTTATGAGATGTCTTGTGATGTATTTTCTTTATTCCTTTCGAAAACAGTACGACTTACTTTTTTTTTTTTTTTTTTTTTAGAAAACATTTATGTTGCTCATGGCAAATAATATGAAGAAATATTCACATTGGCCTTAACATTACAAATAAAAATACAAATGATGATGTATTGATTGATTTTGCTTGAATGCTACTATGGCTTTTATATACATTTCATGTACTTCATAGTTAGTCTCATAGGGGAAAAAAAAAAAAAAACAAAGATAGAAGAAAAAAGACAATTCGAAGTGAATTAATTCAATATCTGAAGAGATAGAAATTAATTTGGCGTAACAAACATTAAAGGGTAAGTGGTAAAATCTGCGTGTTGATAAAAAAAAAAAAAAAAAAAAAAGGAAAATCACGTATACAAAAGCAAGTTTATATATATACCCAAACAAAAAAAAAAGGTGTACTTAAAAATATTATTGCAAAAGTCTACAAAAATGCTGAGAATTGTTCTAAATTTAGCCATGTTGATCCTATTGAAATCCCTAAAAGTAAAGATTTTACAGTCTGCAGCAATGGTGAGATTCCATTTCCCTTGTTTACGTAATCAATTCTTCCCGGATTCCAGGTTGTGAAACCGGACACTAGGCCTATTTTGTTTTATACAACAATTTTTTTTCTGTTCCATTCTCTGTATCTCTCTTTTTTTCTTTTGATGTAGTATGACTTGCTCTTCTTTGAAATTACAGTAGAGATTGGTAGAGCGTTGACAAGGGGATTAGCACCTTCAGTGTGGAATAAACAAAAAAACCCTTTGGCCAGTATCCGGTGGCGTGTCGCAACGTGGAATTCCCTACTTGATTATCTCTTACTGGAACTTGACATTGGATATTGAGGTGTGGATTTTCTCCTGGTCGTCATAGCAACACGAGTACTCGTCTTACACCTTTTCATGTGGTACAGTTTGTGGGGGATCAACGAGATCTCGCGTGAGATAGAAAAAGGACAAAATATAAATCGAGTGGGATGAGAAAAAACAAAAGGACAATCTATAGATATATTCGAGAAATGAAAACAGAAAGGACTTAAGGGTGAAAGATAACTCAGCCATGGAGAATCCTCGCTTGCCCCCTTTCTGGCACCCAGTGCTTGTAAAATCCAACAAATATATAAGATTTTCGATTTCTTATCGTAAATTCTTATGCAATTCGATTTTCTTCTGTTTCAATATTTATTTTCAAATTTGCAGTTTCGTGAAAATTTTTCTTCTTTCTATTTGAGCTTCAATCAAATCTTTGATAGCCGAAGTACTTTATTAATTTATTTATTCTTTTTTATAACACATTGAAGCTTATTATACAAAAACTGAGTATATTAGTTATGTATTAAAAAAGTAACGCTAGTGATCCGTTTACGAAAAGCGATAACTTTTTTTACAATTACTTATATCTATGATTCGTCATTTTTCTGTATTATATCATTCATCTTTTATTCATCAAAAACTATCATCCAGTTTGTAATACAGTTGTCTTGGAGAAGCTCATTATTTAAAAGTATTTCCTTGAATAATAAATTGAAATATACCATTCAATTAAGTTTACTACTTGACTATTGTATTTATTTACCTTGATTGCTGTGATGGTGATATATTTTTCTTAAATTATATTAATGTAAATATTGCATATATTTTAATTATTGTTTATATTAATATCGTATTTATTTTTGCCTACATAAATGTACAAAAATTATTCCTTTGAAAAAGATTCTAAAGTCGCAGAGTGGAATTTGAAAAAAAATTACTTAACGTTTATTGAAATTTAATATTATCAAATAAATATTATATGGATTTTATGACATTATCAATTTCTTTATTCTTTCAATTTTCAATATTAAATTGAGTGAAAAATATTGTATTTCTTATTAAATGAGTTTTAAAAAAAAGTAGGTACTTTTATAGATTTTTTGTTTTTAACTCCATATACAAACATTTCCCTTCACAATTCTCTAAATTAATTAGAAACAAAATTAAAGGTCATTTGGCTTTCACACGATGACATTAAAACGAAACGATATTAAATTTCAATTACAATTCCGATGTTTGCCAGTACACAAATTATTCCCTTGAAAGAAATTCAAAAATCACAGAGTGGATTTTATTCAAAAAACAATCCATTAACATTTATTGAAACTTGAAACTTACCATTATTATAAGATTATATCATCTAATAAATACTGTATCGATTTTATGATATTATCAATTTCTTTAATTCAAATATTAAATTGAGTGTAAAATATTGTATCTCTTAAATGAATTTAAAACTAAAAAAAGTAGATACTTTTGTAGATTCTTTAAGCATTTTCCTTCATAATTCTCTAAATTAATCAGAAACAAAATAATTTATGTTCTTCATTAATTGTAAAGGTTATGACAAGAAATCTTACTTAAAGGTCATTTGGCTTTCACACGATAACATTAAAACGAAACGATATTAAATTTCACATTTCGATTACAATTGTAAGATGACTACATGATAATTACAATTCCAAGATGACTACAATACATACTACTACATGATAATTACAATTTCGATGCTTGCCTACATAAATGTACAAAAATTATTCCTTTGAAAAAAATTCAAAAATCATAGAGGTCAATGAATTGTTTTTTAAATAAATTACAATCTATTGAAACTTGATATTATCAAATAAACATTGTATCAATTTCTTTAAATAAAATATTAAATTAAGTGTAAAATACTGTATTTCTTAAATGAATTTTAAAAAAAGTAGATATTTTTGTAGATTTTTTGTTTTAAGCTCCTTGTACAAACAATTTCCTTCACAATTCTCTAAATTAATTAGAAACAAAATAATTTATGTGCTTCATTAATTATAAAGGTTATGACAAGAAATATTATTTAAAGGTCATTTGGCTTTCACACGATGACATTAAAACGAAACGATATTAAATTTCACATTTTAATTACATTTCCAAGCTACTCTTTTTATTTTAATTTTTTTTATAGGAGCTTCTGAAATTCTTGGAAGACCTTTATCAAATTATCTAATGCGTGTTATCATTTTATTATTATATGAAATGTATATTCACGAAATTAAATTCTCTCATGTTCCTATCATATATAAATATTAAAATTTTAAGTCTTTCCAATTTTGTCATTGCTTCCTACGAAACGGCAATGAATTTTTTTTTTCTCTACTTTGATTTTTTTAATTTTATTTTAGCGCCTGTATGTGTATTCTCTTTCCAGTTTCATAAAATTTACGATTCAATAAATTTTATTACCCAGAAATTATTTTTTGAATCTCTAGACAATTAGGCACTTGAGCGCTTTCTTTAATGATACCGCATCAATTAATGTTTCCCTTCGAAATTTAAAGGCACTCTCAGAAAGGACCGATCTTTTTAATATTAATTCCATTAAGTTTTCGATTTTAATCTTCAATTCCTCTGGCTCATAATGAGACTGGTTCTTTGTGATTTTTCCTGTCTTTTCATTTCCTGGAAGAATTAAAATTCTTGCTTTTTAGGGGTTTCTCTTAAACACCTGCTTTATTGAATTTTTAATTTCAATCAAGTAATTGTGGAAATTAGTGCGCTTATAATAACTTAGCTAATGAAATGAACTTTTTTTTTCTCCTTTCCTCTTCTGAAGCATGTGATTGTTACAACCACATTTGTAATCTCCTAAGGGTATCAGTACAAATTGTTGGAGATTTCCTTTCCCTTGCAAAGAAATCCCCTTTAAAACCATTCGTCGAGTACTTCGGAAGTAATTACTGAAACTGGAATGATGAAATAATTAATATCTCAAAATATTGGTCGATTTAGAAAAGCGAAATATTTTAAATTGCATTTTGGAATTTCAATCGCTACCATCTTATTTGAACTGGTTAAGTTTAAGGTATTCATTTTTTATCTGTCAACAAATATGTCTGAAATTTAGCAATCAAAATATGGGTTAATTTTTTACATTAAATAAATGTGTGTTCTGGAATTAAAATCATATAATTTAATTTTTGTACTTTACATAAATTTTGTTACTACATTTCTGTTTCAAAATCCAAAGATTAAATAATTACAAATGCAACGTTAAACTAAAGTATTTTACTGTCGTGGTTATTTCTGAATGCTGGGCACTTTGATCTAAAGACATTTAATAATAAAACGTCAGATACCTAGTACATTTCGCGTTACGTATAGTGCAGCACGAGACATCTATTACACAGTTTGCCACCATAATTTTGAACGAACACTGCGAGAGTGTTATCTGATAGTGGTTCACATCCTCCCTTCTTTAACCTCAAATCAGATGGAATAACTTTCCGACCTTGCAATTTATTATGTCCATGACCATCACAGACATGCTGAACTAAAAAGCTCTCAAGTTTCAAACCTATCTCTCCTTGCTCGAAAGTGGCTTGATGACCAACTGGCTAGCGCTCTGGCCTTTGGTACCACAAGCTTCAGGTTCGAATTCTGGCTATGCAGGGATGTTTGTTAGTGGTTCGGAATCCACATTAAACTGTAGGTACTGCTCTAATTAGCCTAAAATGTGCACAAAATGACCGTAGAGCGACAAACCAAACCTTGCTCACTCAAAAAAGCCTTTTATTTTTAGCCCATTTACTTAAATTAACATACACATATATTTTAATAATATGTAGTTTTAAATAAATTATCTTAAATTTTTTTTTTTTCTATAAGGTTACAGTTCATAATAGTGAGTTTCTACATATTACTGTGATGATATTTTTAAAACCTTTAACCCTACTTCTCATTGCTCATGTTTTATTTAATTGAACGCATTAATTCATCAAACTACGTCTAACTTGAAGAAAAACAAGTAATATAAAAAAAATTAAATTAAATTTCTTCTTTTTTTTCACTAAATTGCAGAAAGTCCTTTATAAATAATTTTCATTCAATTTTTTAAGTTTACCTGACGCCATCTATTGGTAGGTATATGCAACTTAAAACTAAAAAAAAATAAAATTAATTAATTAAATTTAATTACTGAATTAATATTTGAAAAAACTGTATTCACATCAAGTGTCATCCACTACAAGTTAAAAAAAAATGTATTTGAACTTGAATGGATGAATAAAAAGTATTTTATTAACGATTGAAAATTTGAACAAGATATATATAGGGAGAGTGTCAGCTAATAGAAGGAATTGAAAAAAAAGCATTAAATATATAATATCTGCAAACTTTTACAACAACGCTTTTTTAATTTAATCATTATTCTTGTTTATTTTGTTTACAAAAATTTAAAAAAAAGCATTATATAGCATTGCCACAATCCAGATTCCAAGTCAGTTGTTCATTTATCCATTTATTGCAATTTTTCAGCCTAGTTTCACGATGCTTAAAAAAATTCAAATATATTTTTATTGGCAAAACATTTTCTTTACTTTAAAACTAGAAATCTTTCCAATTTCTTAAGGAAAAGAAATTTAGATTTTTTTTCCCCGTTCAAATAAGCCAGCTGATGAAAGATCTTTTTTTTTTTTTTTTTTTTACAACTTTAATTTTCTCGACATTTCCGCCACCCCTCCTTTTAAAATCAAAACATATTGAAAGAGGATGGGCGTTTAAACAGAGTATTACTTCCCTGGTTCTTTAATTAATGAATCATCTGATAGGAAGCAACAAGAGTGGTAAAGTCTACAGATGCGTGAAAAGAGTTGAGATCGTGAGGAGAAAAAATAACTCAGAAAAGGAAGGTGGTGGAAAAGAGATCTCTTCTTCTCTGTCTTTTTCTTTTCTACTTCCCTCTCTCTTCAAGATCTTTCTTAATTGCAGCCACAAGTCTTATGCATAGAAAAGGGGAAAGTAGTTGCCGTTTCAATTTCATCGCGGCCTTCAATTTTTGTAAACTCTTCTTTTTTTCCTTTTTTTTTTTTTTTCTATCCCTGTGTCTTTAATGTTTTTGTGCCAGATTTTAAATTTCATTCGATTTCATTCTACTCCGTCGTCTCTTTTCTTTTTCCTTTTTCCCACTGGAGTACTTTTCATGGTGGGGACCATCTGGCTTCTCTGGAAGTTTTGATTAAACAAATAAGAGCTTTTTAGGAGTGAGATTTTCGGAGAGCATTAATTTGTACTTCTTATTTCATTTTTATACATTGGTTTTACTGATAAATAAGGCGGAAAGAAGAAAGTGTGAGCTGTAAAATGTGCAATTGTAGTGTTATCTTTATAATTAGGCTTTAAAACTTCAACTGGAATTGTATAAGAGTAGTCCAAATAACATATTTTTGTGTAATATTCATGTTAAATAATATCTTTGTACAGCAAAAAGAATTTATCAATTCATTTACAGGTTATTTTATTTATTATTATATATTTTTGTCATGAAAATTTGTATAATTTCATGATGAATTTATTCTTCAACATTTTTAAAATTTCTTTTTTCAATTTTCCAAACAGGAAATAAATTTATTTGAACCTCTTTTGATGAAATTATAATTAAAATATCTTGTGGATGCTATGTTATAAGTATGTTTGTAATCAAGTTTTATTCAAAAGTTATTGATAGAGAGGAAAATGAAGATTCTCGAGATAATGGAAATTGCCAGCTATAAATAATTTATTATTATTTATTTTTTCGTGAAAATTTGTATAATTTCATAATGAATTTATTAGTGAACATTTTTAAAATTTCTTTTAAATTTCCCCAAAAAAAATAAATAATTTATTTGTTTATAAAATAAAATTTATTTGAACCCATTGTGATAAAATAATAAAATAGCATCCACAAGATATGTTAATTATAAGCATATTTGCAATCAAGTTTTATTCAAAAGTTATTGAAAGAGAGAAAAATTAAGACTCAAGATAATGGAAATGGCCAGCTATAGATCATTTATAATGAATATATATATTGCACGCATATATGCATGCGAAGTGAAATAAAATCTAAAATGCGAATGAACAACAAAACTTATTTTTACGCAATATCTGATGTAGAAGACAGTTATTTTCTACTTTAAATATTGCAATATCAGTTGGAAAATTTTGAAAACATTTTCAAGTTTATATCTGCAGCGGTTAATGTAATATCGCAGAACGAAAGTTAATGCATATGTAATTAGAGTTATATACTATACTATTTTAATGTTTGCATTTTTTTATTCTAAGATTTGTGAAACTTTAATGAGTTTTTGAATATTTTTTATAAATGTGCATTTTTATGCATTTTAATTCTTTATTTTTTTAAATCTAAAAAAGATATTGGTATTATAATCCATGATTTAAGAATAAATCATGATTTTTTAAAAGTTGTTTTTAAAGAGAGGAATTCTACTAAAGCACTCATATTATCAAATAAAATTTGTGAATTAAAAAAAAAAAAATCTAAGTTGTAGATTACTAAAAAAAATTTATTTTTTAAAAAACAATTTAACGTTTTTCAGAAAAGAAGTTTGAAATCTTGATCATAAATTAAAGTATTTAATTTTCTTTTGTTATAAATAAAGATGGCAGAAAAAGTTGATTTTTTTAAACATATTTGAAAAATCATTTACTGTGTGTGTTCATTATGCTTTCATGAGTATTGTAAACTACGGAATATTAAAATCTGGGGAAAAATTTTATTGATATTTCTTTCGATATTAATTTTAATTGATATTTCCATTTAGCTTTTTCTTTTGACGTTATCAACCATTTTTTTCAAAATGAGAGTTTAATTTCGATAATTATTTCATTATTTTATTGTATTTCATTTCATTTTTAATGATTTTCAAACATTTCTTCCTGTTTGAATGGAGCTTCATCACAACACATATATTTTTTTTAATGGATTTTACAATTTACAGAATATAACTGTAGATGTTTGAATTTTGAATCAGAGAGTTTAATTATAAATAAGTATTGAACAATATGGTGTTATTTTTATTTAAAATATTGGAAAATTAAAGTTAAATTAATTGCTGTGTTTCTATTTTTATGTCATAAAATTGTTACCTTCAACAATGAAATCCTCATATATAATATAATTTTATTTATTTATTTCAAAATAAATATGCTTCGTAAATCTTGGGCAATACATTGAATTACTTATACTTTTACGTTTTTGTGATTTGGAGTGCATTCAACATTTTGAATGTATATTTTTTTTCGAATTGTCTTATTGTTATGGCAGGTTTTTTAGTGTAGGGTTAGAATTTACATTATGGAATGCTTAGCATTCATAATCTTTTAACTAAAGCCATCTCAAGTAATAGATTCTCTTTCTGCAATTATATTGTCATAACGAGGATAGTTATGTATTATTTCATTGTTAGCAGATTCTTTTAATATCATGAAAAATACATCAATTTCTTCAAATTCAAAAATATTTCATTCTTAAAAATGTTGTGTTTTGTACAACATATTATCAATAATGCATTCAAACTAACATTAGTTGCTCTTAGTTTTAGATTAAACTCAATGATGTTTAATTGTAAGAGCTGAATACTATTCTCATTTCAGCTTTAGCAACTTATATATACGTTCACCATTAAACTTAAAGCCTTACTAACATATGTGCAGAAAAAGAAAGTGCATTTTCAAATGTAAGAATTTGTATTTGAAGACTTTTAGTATCACAGATGCTCAATTCAACATAAATGTACAAATTGTTCAAATAAGTTTTATTTTCTTCCAATTAAAAATTGAGGAGATCTGAATTTGTTTTAAATCTAAGCAAAATGAGAGTGAATAAAAAAAAAAACTGTCTTGCAGGAGTTCTTGATTTTTAAATTTATTATTATTTTCTGTTTGTTTGTCTTTGTGTTTAAGACTATATATATTTCTAGTCATTCTGAAAGTTTTGTAAAATTTAATCAATGTATAAATGGTTTGTGTGCAATAAAAATAAACTCTTGCACATTCAAAGGTTAGATGAGATAATTTAGAGTTGAAAATTACAGAAAAAAAGGAGCAAATAGAACAAGCTTGATTTTAAGAAGTACGAAAGAACAGTGCTATACTTAGTGTCTTAAAAATTTTAGCCATAGCTGAGATACAGAAGTTAAGATTTATAACAGCGGTAAAGTATGAGAAACTGCTTTAATAAGCTTATTCGGAAACTTAAGAATACCTTACTGCATGAGTTATGACCAAAGGAAGAGGGGTAATTGCCAATTCCGTTATTTCATCATTTAAAGTGTAATCCTTTGGGGAAATTAAAATTTATCCCTTGTGTTAATGATGCGGAAGTTTGAAGAAAGAAAAATGTTCCGTTAAATGTATAATTTAAATCGCAAATGTCGTGTATTAATTGCGCACGGAAATGGGAAATTAAATATGAAGAGTTTCTTCCCGTCAAAATAAGACGAGATTTGTTCCGTTTTGCTTTAATCTGACGTCAACGAGCAGCTTCATAAATCTTTGCCAAATCCGATACAAGTCCTGTCTTACTTTTCATATACTTCTGCTTGTCCCTGGAGAATAATTACTCTGAGTTAGTGTCATTGCTTTGTTTTCCACCTCTGTGAAGATAATTGCAATTTCGCTCTTGATTTTCATTAAATTTGTGGTTCTAATGATTAAGCTTGTGTTTGTTTCTGCATTTGTTTTTCATCTGGATTGGTTACAGTGACAGTTTTGAAGCAACATTTGATGCAATTCGTCTTATAAGTTAAATTTAATTTATTTACATATTATGCCTCAAAATTTGCTTAACCTCATTTTCTTCGTTCAGTTTAAATCTTGTTTCTTTGTTAAGGTGTCATTTATGAAAGAACTTTTAAATTATAATTTTGATACTTTCTTTTAGATAGTGTGAAAATTAAAAACAATAATATTGAACTAAATGTTTTTGTGGCAACATTCCTCTATTTCAATTTAAAAAGTTAATCCTTTTGATTTAACTGGACTTTTAAACATTTCAAATAAGTTTTAAAGATTCTTAAAAAAAATGACAAAAATTAGTCGAAATTATTGGCCGACAACTACAGTTTAGCTTATAATTAAATTAAAGCATTGGATATGTTATACCCATTAAATTTATTTATATGATTTTCTTTGTCTATTTAGTTTTAGAAGTGAAAATCTTGAAACGGAATTTTATGTTTACAATAAGTAAATAAAATAATTGGTTAATATTTATATCGCTGCCGTATTTAATCTATTGAGTTATATGCAGTCCAGTCAACAATATTCATTGTAGTTGATCCTGGATATATTATCATGTTAATATATTTTCATGTATGATAAAAGTTAAATGATTGGTACAATTAAATTCAATACAAAGTACATTCAGTAAGATATCTCAAGCTAACTGGCACGTCACTATGCTTCTGACATTCCTTCTGCAATACCTCAGTCACAGGAACTGCTATTTGTACTGGTACAATCATTTGGGAATGTGCCATCATTTATCATGATTGGATGGCTGAACACAAACCTCACATCACTCAGCCATATGCCAAAAGACTTATTTATGTGGTGCTTAACTGGTCACTCGTAGACAGAAGAGACTAGCAAGACTGTGTTAAGTGTCAAATTAAATCTGCATCTCTTCTTATCAAATAAAGTGAACGTTAATTAAGGGTTATGTTATTTTTTTTATTGAGGTGCTGAAATTTTAAAATAAATCTATGCCAATCCAAAAGTTCCTTATATTTTACGTATATGCAAATGTTTCAAAACTTACAACAGTTTTTCCAATTGAAAAACAAATGCTTTGGATTAAAAAAAAAAGTAGAAAATTCATTTATAATGATATTAACAAAAAAAAAAAAAAAAAAAAAAAACTTTTTAAAGGTTTTATTTGTCTATAAAAAGTAAGTATTTAATATTTGAAAATAACACTAAGGCAACACCATCACTTAAATATTTACTAAAGTTAAAAAAAAAACGCAAAATACAAATTATGTCATTTTCAAATATTAAATACTTAATTTGCATAGGCAAATAAAACCTTTAAAAAAAATTTTTTTTTTTTTTGTAAATATCATTATATATGAATTTTCAACTTTTTTAATTGAAAGCATTTGTTTTTCAATTGGAAAAACTGTTACAAAATTTGAAACATTGACATATATGTAAAATACAATAAGCGACTTTGCCATATATTTATTTCAAAATTTCAGCACCTCTATAAAAAAAATAAAGCATTCTCTTAATTAAGGTTCACTTTATTTGATCAGAAGAAATACAGATTTAATTTGACACTTTACACTATCTTGCTAGTCTCATCTAGCTACATTTTTGTTTTTTGTTTTTGTTTATTTAAGAAGTCTGTACTTTCACACTTCCATTATAATATATGTATAATAATTATAAATAATGTTTCAATTTCAGTATGATTTTACGTGTGAGAGACATTATTATTTTACTTTTTTTATTGGTGTTAACACATAATGTTAAACTTATTTTTAACACCAATAAAAAAAATAAGTTAATTAACTTACCCACCAGTTTAAATGAAAAACAGCCGTTTATTTACTTAATGTTTTTATTAAAATTATGGACAAAAAAAAAAGCAAGTTCTAGTTTTGGTTGATTTTGTTCCTTGCATAACAATTTACTTCTACGTTAAATGAGATGCTTTCAAACAATTGTAATTCAGAGCTAAATTTGAATTCTATTGTAATACATCGTACATATTATTTTATTTTCCACTGCCTAAAGTTTTATTCTTTGAATAGGATCGAGAACTTCTTTCAAAGCCCAATGCTGCAGTTAATTGATTTTCAAAACTTTCTTTAAGATTGAATCTGGTCTGAAAAGCCCCTCCCCCGCCTATTTTCTTTCTTTTTTTCTTTCTTGTTACATACTTTCTATCTCATTTTGAGATAAAATGTACTGTGTATCAGTGAATTTTATTCAATTTCGGCGACAAAAAGGTCTTTCTATAGAAAGTGGAATAAAATAAAACCTGAAAGGGCCATTTTTGAACATCTGGATCTTCAGTTGTCATTTAATTTTATATCCAACCACTTTCAGTTGCCTATACTGTTACTTTAAAACACGTCAACATCGCTGTGAAATGTGTCACAGTTTGAAAGAGCGACATTTTTAGAGTGTACGATGAATTCTGCCTGGAAAAAAAAAAAGAAAAAAATGTTTGAAGAAGAAATATCGGCAGATAACAAGCAACTGTCCAAGTAAGAGCTAAAATTTAGTAGGAAAAAAAAAAAAATACCGAAGGCTAAAATTCTTATCTTATATATTTTTCAAAAAGGCTACTAAGCCTATTTTCCTTCATAACAAAAATGAATGCACTAAAATCTTAGTGTCGGAAAATCTATTTCTGCCATATCTTTGTAGAAAATTTTCACATTAGTAGGGATTGAAAGTATTGTGAATGTCTACTTGCCGTTTCTTTATTGTGAAAAACATGTCAAAACCATATGATGTTTCCAAATATTTTTTCCTCGGTAGTTTTATATTTGAACATGCTTCAACAAGTACTCTTTGTATAGTTTATATGCAGCATTAAAAATAACCCAAAAGTTAAAATTAGATAGTTTGTTATAGGTTTTAAAGCAGCTTGTATTTAATTATTTTAAAATATGAAATAAAATTGGATATTTTTCCTATTATGAGAATCGTATTTTGTAAAAAAATTTTTATATACAAAATACATGTTTTATTCATTATTTATATTCCATTTTTCATTCCTTATTTCATATTTTATTTATAATTTTGTATTCCATGTTTCATATTTTATTTACAAAATTCATATATTTTAGTAAATTTTGTACAATCTTTTTAATTTAAATATTTTATGTTTTACATTAGAAGTATATACTTATTAAATACGTGAGGTCACACTCAGTGAAATGGTACTTAATATACAATGGGAATAAAATTACAAAACAAGTAATAGCGTATTATTCTTATTATATTTGCAACTAGTGATATTAAATATTTATTCGAATGTATAATCGATTGAAAAAAAATATCTTTGACTGTAAAGGTGTCAAAGAATTTTTATACATCGACGAAAAAAATAATTTATCACATGATTAACTTTTTCTGTTAAAAAAAATAATAATCAACATCTGTCATTCAATCATTATTCAAACATCTAGGTGACTAAAAATTTTAATTAAAAGCAAACAAAAAAAAAAAAAAAAAAAAAAAAAAAAAAAAGGGGGAGAAAATTAAAACAACAAGCATTTGTTCGTAAATGGACACAAAATAACTTCGGAGAATGTGATCGAATTAAAAGAGTGAGGGGGAAAAAAAACTACAAACCTAGATGTTAGTAAATTAAATGTAACGTCTTGTAATTTGAAAATTCAAATTAGCACCAGATAAACTGACAGAAAGCATAAAAAAAAAAAAAAAACAAGGTTTAATTTTTTTCATTTCCAGCAACTAATAAAATGTTGCAAATATTTGTAAGACTCAATCTTCGTCCAAACTAAATTTTCATTCAATAATGGAATGAATTTATGAAACATACAAGTATAAACAAGGAAATCCAGAAGATTATTAGTATTTAAATTTTTTTTCCTCGCATTTTATTTCTAATGCACTTTTGTTTTTTTCTCATTATTAAAATACAGTAATGAAAAAAAAATTAGAATAAATTGTTATTCCTATACAAAAACCGGTGATTACAGTTGTTTGGGTACAGAAATTTATGTAATGAGTTTTTCATTGTAACTGTAGCTCTATTAAAATAGATGCTTTATAAAACAAGTGGTTTATTTCAAGTAAACATACATTTTAATGCATATTATACTATTTTAAAAAGTGAAATACTATATGATACAGAGAACATGCTTTTTTGCTGTCATATTTTCATAATTTGATGGTTTGAATTTTTGATCAGAATTCTTTTACTTGTGTGCACGTATTTCAGTAGACAGCTAGCAAAGAATATGAGTGACTTTCATAGCTGATTATTTAATCCATTGTGTAAGTTAGGAGTTATTCCAGTCATACAACATTTTCAATATCTTTTCTTTCAGGTTTTCCATATTAATGTATATGTCGTTTTCATATGCGAAGAATGTTTTTGTAAAAGGTGTACGGGAAGTATTTGCTTTTTTCTCTGTATTTTCTCGAATCCTTAAACTCAGAATGTAAAATTAATGCAACAAACCAGAAAAAAATTACATCGTGTCATATATAACATTCAAATTTAGTGTCATAATTCTGACTTTGCGTTATTGTTTTGCTCTAACAATAAAATCGTGTTTCTTTCTGAAGACAATAACTAAAATTAAGTAAGGGGAAATGAAATTAAGGACTCCGCCGACATGTTAATTAGCCGAGATTTTTTATATATATAAATAATACATTTCTAAAATATAGAAGAAAAAAATGTTTAAAATGTAGTAGAACTGTTTATTAGATTAGTTCTACCACGTTTTAAAAGATGTATACATTAATAATTAATCTTCTTAAAATTCACTCATCTTTAACAACCTGTATCGTAATTTTCTCCTGAAGAATTGCTATACACACGCATACGTTAAATGTTTGATTCATTAATTTTTTTTTTAACTGAGTAAAAACCATATCAACCATAAAACTTTTTTTATCTGAGTAACATTAAAAAAGATTACTAAAACTTTTATGAGTGCCTTTGTTTTATATACTATTAGTAAAATATATTTGCATTTTTCAAATCTCTTTGTGTTTATAAGAATGCTTGCGAGACAGTTATTGAGCGATTTAAATAATCATTTGTTTGGAACCACTTTTTATTATGTAGGGTCCAAACGCCGTGATATAATCCTTCGTTTTTATGCTTAACTTTTTTTTCTTGTAAGATCCGAACTTCATTACTTAAAAATTAAATAACCTTAAAATCTTCATAACTACAACTAAAACAAAACAACAAAAAAATGTAGCCATGAAACAAAAAAAATAATATAACAACCGGGATTCCTTGAATGTTAAAAATAGTGTTACTTAAGGCAGCTATTAATTAACATATATTTCTAATTAATGAAAAAAATTTAGTTCGAGAAATAAAAATACTTAGCCACCGAAGAAAAGTCACTTTTATTAGAATTGTAAAGCTCTGTGTCCCTATTATGTTTCTTTATTCTCAAAAGATGAGATGTAGAGGTCTTTGAAGAAAACCATTTAAAATATTTCCTAACACTTTTTTTTTGGGGGATCAGTCTTTTTTTTTTTTCCAGGACATTCTAATCTTCTTTTTTTTTTTCCTTTTACTTTTCCCAAAAGGTTCAGGTTATGAAAAGTTATTAATCATAGACATAGAGAAGAAAGGCCTGCTTTGTGTTCAGTAAGGTAGATCTTTCTCGGAAAACCCTTTCATTCTAAAAGAGGAAAAATTGCGTTTGTGTTTTCCTTTTTGTGAAAGATTTAATATATCCATCGTGTTTAAAACAGTTATGAAAGTTGGAGAGTGAAAAAAATGGAAAAAAAAAAAAAAATTGGAGAATAATGTATTCTTCTGCATGCATGTATCGTTTCCCCCCCCCCTCCCTTTCCATTTCCCCTTATTAGATTTGACGTTAAATATTTCAGATCCCATGAGCATGGATTTTATTTTCTCTCACCAAATGCTATTGTAAATGTTTTATTTTTTTAACCAACTTGTTTTTGTCAACTTTATTTTGATACGAAAAAAATTGGGCTAAAATTTTTGAAAAACTTCAAACTAAGGAGGCAAGTAATTATCGGTACAAAAAAAAATCCTGAATAAGTCAAATATTTATTTATTAATCTGATTCAGTTAAAAAAAATTGCAGGAAAAATATTAATTAGCATGTTTAAAATAAGTTAAAAATTAAAAAATGATGTATAATATATATAATTTTTTTAACCAAGCTGTTTTTGTCACCTTAATTTTGATAACAAAAATTTCAAACTTAACTAAGGAAATAATAATTATCGGTATAAAAAAAATTCCTGAATAAGACTAATAAATAAATATTTATCTGATTCAGTTAACATTTTTCCAACAATTTTTTTAATTAACATGTTTAAAGTAAGTTAGAAATTAAAATATTATATATAATATTCAATCCAAAAGAATTCTTTTACATATAATAAATAACAAGAATTATAATCAAATTAAGAGAAACGATTCAATATAAGAAATGCATTTAACTTAGAGAAATTTTTTTCACAATTAATTTTTAGTTTATAAGTGGATTAATTTTCATTGAAATTATATTGAGTTTACTGCTATTCTATACCAGTAATAAAAAAATATCTATTATAATTTTGATTTTATTTTTTATTAACAACAATCAGAGATATTATATGGAAATATTTCTTTTCGACACTTTTTCTTATAATGAAAATCGGGATAGAGATTCAAAAGACTTATTTTAAAAAAAATAAAAAGGGTTTTACTATTCATAAACATAATAAGAAATAACTAATAAATAAATATTTATCTGATTCAGTCTCAAAAAAAATCCAAAAGAATTCTTATATAAAAAATAACAAGAATCATAATCCAATTAGGAGAAACGATTCAGTATAAGAAATCCATTTAACTTTGAAAAGTAAAAAACTTATAAACTAAAAACTAACGGTGAAAAAAAATTTCTCATAAAAATATTTGATTTTGATTTTTTTTATTCTGGAATTTTTTTATTTTTTATTATTGATATTTTAAAGATTTTCATGCAATATAATTCTGCTTTCATTTTTTATTAATAACAATCAGAGATATTATTTTCATTATAAGTGTCGAAAAAAATATTTCCATATAATGATAGACAAACGTTTTATTTAAATAAAATAATATTAAAATTTAAAAAAAAGAAGGGTTTTATTATTCATAAACATAATAATAAATAAATAAATATTTATTGATTCAGCTTAAAAAAATTGTTGGTAAAATTTTAATTAACACGTTAGAAATTAAAATATGACATATAATATTAAATCTAAAAGAAAAGTTACTAATCTTTTTTTTTATTATGATGAGTCGAAAAATTAACTTTGTAAATATGCAAATTTTTGAAAGAAAATGAACCATTTTCAAAATATGAGAAAAGCAAGATTTTATGTTTTAAGTCCATATTATAATGTTTCGAAAATAATTCTTGGTCGAATATTCAAAAGACTTTAAAGTAACCAAATAAAACGCCCCTAGGCGTCCACGCTTAATAAGTCACCCTACAATTTGTATTTCTAAACAATGTTTCCCTTATGGCAATCTGTCATTTTTGTCTGACAGATAGAAATTTTCCGCTTTACTTAATTGCTAAGTACCCACAGCCAGTCCATTAGAAGGAGCTTTCGCCTTATTAATCGACCTCCTTGTTTTTAGGGCGAATTTTTTGTCTTGAGAATGGAATATTGAATATGTAGCAATTGTCACTGTCGGCACGACATTTGATTCAAGTCATCAATTCGGTTGTGTTTTCCGTGCAAGTTGTATTTTCTTTTTTAAATTTGTTTTCGTTATGTTGAAACTGCTATAAGATACATTAAGAAGTATTTTGGATTTATAAGTAGGTACTTGGAGAACATTGCAGAATTTTTAAATGGGAATGTTAAGTATTGTGTATTTAAATGTATAATTTTAACATATAACTTGATCGATCTATATACTTATGTTGTTGTTTTTCTAATGCAGTTGGCAATACAGAGACAGTTAATCTTTATTCCTTAAGCAAGGGCTGTACCTCTGTTACTCATTTAGCAGATATATAAGTAGTTATTAATATTTTTTTTATCTTTTATAAACTGCTTGTCAACAATTTTTATATTTAATTTTTAAGAAAATAACAATCCGTACAATTATACGATTGTTTTCTAACATTAAAATATTTACATGTAGCAAGTACAATATATGTTACGTGAATCATTCTGAAAAATAATAAATAGTGCAATAAATGTGCATACAATAAAAGTTACATTACAGTATCATGTTATATTATAGTGTGTTATACGATACAATTGAACCTCTTGTTTGTCCTTCAGGATAAATCTTTCCTGGCCCTTTTAAATTGTATACTACTATCATATTTCGAATCATCTACTGTGTTTCTATTAGAAAACCAAATTAAATTTGAAATTATTCTGATCAGTTATTAATTCTCATATTACTACTCTTAAATGTACAAACAAATGTTTCACATCGAAGCATTTTAACTGAAGCTATTATAAAATGAGTTATTTTACAATGCATTTCTGAATAAATTGAATTTTACAATAAATAGTTTTCATTTTATGGTAGACGAAAGATTAATAAAATTATAAACAATCTAACAGGTATTCTAAGTAATACATCCTTTAAGAAAAAAATTGTATTCTTAAAAATTTGTAAACATTGGTAGCTATCGTAAAATGTTTTGTTATTTATAATTATTATTATTATGTTATTATGCTGTTATTTAATACATCCCATAAAAGAAAATCTTGTAAACATTGAAAAGGGAGGAACTAAATTTAATTTTTAGGATAAGGAAATAGATCTTGGATTTCAACGGGAAATTACAAATATATACAATTTTATATTAACCACAAATTAATCCAATTTTTTGAATGTCGGAATCTCTCAACACATTAGAATAAAATGCACCATAAGTTTTATATAATTCTTTTCATAAAAGCATTAATTATTAAAAAATTACCTAAACAAAGATTTTAATCTGAATAATTCATAACACTAAATATAAATTTATGTAATTTCATGCAGCTAGATGCGCATTTTACTCTTTACTTTTCCGTCTAGATCTAGTGCAATAGTCTGTTTCATGCACTGCATAGTTATGTACTACATTAAAAAACTTTGTTCTCTTTTGTTTCATAATGTATACTTTCTTAAATAAGCGAACAAAGTAAGAGTTAATTTGTCTTTTTCAGAAACTGTAGCGAATACCGAATTAGACACCATACCGATAGCTGTGTTGTCTAGTTCTCGTCGTCAGTATTCCAGAGTTGTAACAAAAGAAAGTTACCGAAGCGTGTTTTGTCTAGTGTTTATTTTTTCATTATAACAATCTCGGCCTGTTTATCGACCGTGAAAACAAGCTCAACAATGAGAAAACGGAAAGAAGGAACTAAGTACGAAATATATCTAGTGTTAAACAATCCAGAATGGGGGTATATACTTAGAAAAGGGGCAGGAAAAAACTGTCTCTTAATTATGTTACCTCGGGCAACCAGAGATCAAGGCAGTCTCTGTTATTATGGGATTGCTTAATAAGGCTGCTACGGCGTAAAATCTTCGAGAAGCAACGAAATAGCTAGTGTCATTGTTTTCTGAAGAAGTCGAAAAGCTTCCCCCAACTTTCTTTAAATCATACTTCGCCTTTTCATTGTGTCCAAGTGATTAAAACGCACGGTCCACTGATTAAACTTTTGTGTAGTGGATTATTCAACTTAATTAGCGAGTTTTGGATTCTTCAACTTAAACTCTTCGTTATTAGTTGGATAACGGATGTTAAGGATGCTCACATTTTGTTTCATCACAGTGCTGCTCTCGTTACCTCGTCCTTGAGCCCTTTTAATCGGGCGAGGGGTAGACAAGAGTTTTTGCAATTTATAGGTTCCAATTAGTAAAAAAAGTGCTTTCGGAACATTGCGAGGATTTGAAAGAATCGTAATTTGCGAAATTGCGCTGGAGAAGCAATTGTGCAGAAGATTATCTCTTGTTAAAATATTTGTTTTTATTTAAAATTCTAATATGGCAGGAACGTAAATCTTTCTTCTTATGATTATTCGGTTCATCCTTTTTTTACTTCTTTTGTTTCACTTGAGATAAAAGCATTTACATTTAATTTTAAGTTTCATCATAACCATCGAAAATGTTTATTTATGTTTTGGAATCCTTCTATAAAAATTTCTTTAATTAAATATTATAATTAATTTTAATTTGCTATAGAATCTGCTATAAATAAATATTTATCGAGTTTAATTTTCAGAAAGGGACAAATATTTCCCTTTCTGAATATTAAAAATACTAGTTGTAAATGTAATCATTCGATTATACCTTATTTAACTTAATTTAATTTAATATTGTATGTTTACATTATTGTTAGTGTCAATATCTTATAGGATTATTGGTAGCGTCACTTATTTATATTAATTGATATTCAGCAAGATATTTTTAAATATTCATTCTGAGCTATACATAGCATAATTTACCGGTATGTCTGGTTTACAAACGTATATTGACATGATTTAATACTGTTTGTAAATGACATTGATATTTACAATGAGTTAACGATATTAAATCAACATATGCAATCGTATAAAGTCACGGAACTCTGTGTAAAGTTTTGATAGCAAAATCATTATATAACTCAATATTTTTATTAAATGTTATACAAATATTATTATCGAAGGATGAAGATTTGTATGTATAATGTAAACTGCCCCATACTATAAACAGATTGTTGAATATGTATTTTTGTATAATGATGTAATATTATCTATTCAAATAAATTATGAAAATTAATAAGCATATTTAAAAGTTTTGTATTTGTTAATATAGCAGTTATCCATGTTTGATGTTAAAATTTTTAAATAGCTATGTTAACGCATTACTTTTAAAATATCAATAATAAATATTTACAGCTTTCCATATAAACACACTCGTTTAGTTGCTTTCATAAAGGAGGTTAATAGAATTGCCGAATTAAATATTATGAGAAATGTATTTATTTATTTATTTTATTTCGCATAATTTAAATTTAGTAGTATTTTCCCTTTGAGAATTAATAAATATTTTATTGAAAATTAAAATGTTTTTAATTTTATCATTTCTGTAAATCTTTATTCATGTATTCTTTAAATGATTGAAATACATTTAATTGCATTTTTTAGATTCTCATTTCACAGATACAACACTGATTAATTATTTCTGTTTATTTATTTATTTACTAAAAGGATAATTTAAATTACTTTTATTAATTTATTTTCGCTATTTATGTTTATGGTAATGTGTATTATTATTCGTCTTTTAAGAAAAAAAAAAAAACAATTTTAGAACTCGCATTAAAAGCTTTAATCTTCACATTTATAACTTAATTCCATTCATTGGCTAAAAATGCTGTTGGAAGTAAAGCTGATGGGAATGTTAGATTATAAATTATTTCACGACGAAAAACAACTGTCGTACATCGATTAGTTGTCACGCAAAAAATATATATCCACTGTCCCAGTAGCCATGTAACATCTATAAATAAGCTCTTACAGTATGTGGCATCGTTTCAACTCCTACATAGTAGATTAACTCTTTGATTATGTATCTCCAGGTAATCATTTCGTATATGTTTACAAAATAATAAGTCACCTCATGAGTTCCTACACTTCTTTTGACAACACACCAATTATGTTTACATTTTTTGTGGGCCTTTCCGAAATTAAATAGCTGCATGTTCGCCAGAGATGTGTTGCAAGAACTTTGCTGGCGTGCGAACCTGTCGCGTCGAAACACGCCGTCGGAATTAGTGTTCATTGTGTCACTTAGAAAATACATTGATCGAAAAAATAATGAGATGTGGACTCGATTTTCTTCTTTCTTGGAGTGTTGGGCATTTGTCGATATATTGATAGTTTGGCAAATGTACTGATCGATTCAGTGGGGGTTTCTCTTGCACACGCTACGAACATAAAGGAACGGCCTTCTCATTTATCAGCCTTTGAGCAGAAAGTTTGCCCAACTGGGGAAAGGGACATTTTCGTGACGGATCGGTTTCTGTTTTCCTTCACGGTGTAAATGCTACACGCGATTTTGTCTTGTCTCATTTCTCCACCTGAAAACTTTCCCCAAAAGAATATTTTGTTACGTAATCGAATAAAATGCGTTAATTACATTGGTGTGACTGACGTTCCTCACTTTGCTTTGATGCATTTCTGATTGGCCCTCGAGTTGGCGTGTCAAAATATTTATCGCGAATGGCTTCAAAACTAATTTTGTTTGTTTGTTTGTTGTATAAAATAACCGTTTTAATGGGGTTGAGATGAAACTTTTAATGGATCAGTTGTCAAAATATTAGTATGAGTCAACTGATGGTAATTAATGTTCGATGGCGGTATTTCCAAATAAAGTTTTCAGTAATTATTTTGAAATTTTATTATTGAAAAGAAAATGAATTAAACTGCATCTAGAGTCAAAGTGGAACTCTTACTATTACTTACAGCAAGATGCAATGCAATGCCATGTAAGAAATAACGTAAGAAAAAATTTATAATAATTGAATGAATTTAGAGAATAAATCCATAACAATATATTTAATATGTAACCAATTTATAAAAAAGGTGTTATACTTTTTAAATGATCAATTGGATCTTTTATATTTGAACGCAATTAATGCTGTTGTACTGTTAATAAGAAAATTTCGAATGTATATTGGAAATTAAATTTTAAATGTAACAAGCGTATATTTCTTAAATTATAAAATACTTAAGATTTATAATTAACTAGCAGACCCGGCCACGCGTTGCTGTGGCTTTCTTGTATTTCGTTCAATTATTAGATACTATAATTGGTATTGTTAAGGAAGTGATTGGTAAAGATTGATGAAAAGTTCAAATTAAGCTTCAACGAATAGAAAATGTTTAATTTTTATTCATTTACTGAATGAAGTAGATAATGTTGATTTTTAACACTGTTTTATAGTTATTTTACGAAATTTAATTTTTAATAATCATTACTTTCATTTATCTAAGAACTAAGCGATGAACACTATTTCTTGTTAATTTGTCTTTCGTCAAAATAAATAAATTCGTTAAATAATTTAATAAGTTGGTTCTGATTTTCTAAAAGATTTTCCAACAATTCTACAATAGCTCTTGGTACTGCTTGTTCGATAAAATTATATTGACATCGAGTTGTCACACGTTCTTCAGAACTGCCCATAAAATAATTTGAAGAAATTTTGGCTCTTCGTTAGGTATTGGCATCAACGACCCGATCTTATGGTACACCTGGCTTTGTATTTTTAATATACTTTCAAAATTACGTCCATCGGATGAGAAATCGCAAATTTTAGTTGCGCCAAATGACGTCAATGGCGCCAAATGACGAAATATGAAAATCGTCGATTTTGTATCTGAATAAAAACTATCCTATCTCTCAAGTTGGAACAAAACACATTTAAGGGGAAAAAAGTTAAAATCGGATTGTTAGTTTCAGAGTTCATCCCGAACAAACATCGTGACACGGGAATTATATATAATAGATTAATAGAAAAAAAAACTTTCCATTGATTTTTTTTTTTTTAAATTTTACATAAAGATCTGTTTCGAACTAATATAAAATAGTGTCACCAAAAATATAATTTACCAACTCAAGCACAGAAATTTATCCAACTCTTGCATTCTTATTCACATACTTTTACCATTTCGCAGTTTATACTGTTGAACTATATCGGAAGTGAATTAAATGTGGTGATACTTCGGTACCAAAATAGAATTCCTAGAGCTAAGGAATATATTGTTGCACTATTCTCATCATATGTCGTTTCCTCCTTTAAAGTAATAGATAATATCATTATTCTCGTGCTTACGTTTTCCGAGCATGCCAAAAGTTTGAGAAACACTCGAATTACTCTCAAGTATTCCCACTTTAGTTATCCATTGATTCTTCAATAAGAGTTTGAGAAATACGAGTTCGTGCATGTACATACTTCTCAAAGTTTATGTGCGTGTGTATCCGCTTATGCACGCCTTTTATCCAAATTTCACAAAATTAGCACGGATGCTTCCAACTGAAAGAAAAGTTTCGAAATTGGATCAGTATAAATAAAAAATTTTACCCAGTTTGGGATTAATAAAGTTTTATGCCAATTAAGCGACTTTTCGTGGTTGGTTAATTTTTCACGATTGGCGTTATTTTTTACGCTATTTTACTGTTCATAGACAGAAATAAAATAAGTAAGATATGAGTATGAAAGCACTGCATTGTCATTTTACCAATAAAAATGCCCATTATTTTACTCCTACTGTACACCGAAGAAATCGCCAATTTCTTTAAGATTACCGTAGTTCAATTCCAGCATTTGGTTTGGCGCACTGCGGTCATTGGGTAATTGCACACGAGGGGTAACTAGACTGGGACCTATAGTTTAATGGGGATTCCGAACCACTAACAAACACCAAAGGTCAGAAGCCACTTGGCCATCAGGCCGCTTTCAATTCGAGGAATTCTGCTTTTTAAAAACATTTCTTTGATATTTTCAATCTATTTTCAGAAAAATTTATTGTAATTATCAGAAATCTGTTATTTCATTTCTTTCTATAATATTTAAGGATTATTTCACGAAATATATTATTATATAATGATTTGTTCGCCGTTTATATAGTACTGTCCGAGTTTTCGACTCCTTTTGACAGGAAATGTTCTGTCTCTGGATGTTTGAAATTTGATAGACATAAGGTCCCAGCGTGAGGTTAGGAGAAAGAGTTAGTTGAACTTCACACCGATTTTTATTTTTAAATTTGCAATGCCACCCAAGAAAAGAAAACTGTTCAATCAGACCAGAAAAGACTAAACGAAGAGCAGCAAGTAGATCATATAGAGATATCAGAAAATCGAATTATATCCAGTAGGTCTAGAGTGACCAATGTTTAGTGTTGCAGAATGCGGAGATCTAAATAAAATAGTTAAAAAGTTTTATTTTTTGATACCGTATAATGCTAGGTCATATGTGAAAGTATTGAAAGTATGAAAAAATCATTTATGTTAATTTTATTAATTTGCTTCAATAAATGCTCAATATCTTTTTTTTCTTAAAGACCACAATGCTAAAAATATTTAAGTGAAATATAAAACAGTTAATCTACATCTTGCTCGATGTACATAATGATTGTATATAAATTAATGCCATGCCAAAATAAAATTAGTTATGTGTAAATGAGATACGAGTTTATTGCCTCCGTATTAAGGATGGCATCGTGATCATGGATTAAATTATAAACTGCATAATATGAGCACGTAATATATTCGAATTTGATACCTAAATTATAACGTATAAAATTAAGGTTAATTAATTTTTAATTGCTATCCCATAGTGTGTGTTGTATGAAATTTCATATTTCCAAACAAGTTAGATTGGTTTGGTTTGTCACTCTATGGTCATTTTTTGCACACTTTAAGCTAATTAGAAAGGGACCTACAGTTTAACGTGGATTTTGAACCACTAACAAACAATCATGCCACCGCCAGGATTCGAAAAGGTTGTACCAAAGGCCAGAGCACTAACCAATTGGCCATTAATATTCTTCTAGCTTGTTTGCAGTCTATAGATTAAAATAGTCAAGTTCATGAAAGTTTTTTAAAGATATATTGAATAGTTTAAATGACAAAATCTATTAATATATGCTGTGCATTGGTGGGCAGCTATTTAATATTAAAAGCAAAAAGAATTGAAATAAACAATTATTGTCATACATCATTGTGTAAAAATTCAAACTTCTAAAAATTCATCCAATACATACGAATAATAAAAACAGATCATTTGTCCCAATTCATTAAATTAAGTTTACTGGATTAAGTGCGTAACAAAAACTGTATAAATTTATGCTAATATAAGACTAGGGATGCATTATTATGAGTATTATTTTGAAATAATCTAAACTAATGAAATATAAATTATTAACATTTCTAAGTTATTCAAATGATTTCTTTGCAATGATCAAAAGAATTGAATTCGCAATTCATTCAATTCTATTAAGAAAAATCGAACCAAGTAAGTACTGTTGTTTTCTTTCTAATGTTGGAAGTAATTATTTACATGCATTAGAAACAGCAGTATTCGTTATGGTAAATCTAACATCTTTCTCATCTGTTTCGTATTTTTTAGCTGCTGCTCAACTTTTGTTCTCCATTTTCTATTCATAATGATAGAAGAAAAATAAAACTTGGAACCACCATTCAATACGAACTCACAGAGAGAGAGAATGTTTTCCTTAAACAAAAGTTTCTGAGAAACTATTGTTTGAATGTTAGAAATATTGGAGAGCTTCGATAAATTTCATAACTAACAAAGTTCTTTCCATAAGAAACGAACTTGAGTGATATGGTCTCTAAATTATTCAATTGATTTCCTATTGTTAACAGCGAAAAGGCAATACTTTCTTGTACAATAATTATCCGCATCATCGGGAAACTTGGCTTCTGGGATCTGTGCAGCGCGCTTTGGAAGTAGGAGGTTGTCATCTTTATCTTAAATAAATTACATAAAAATAGAAATGCAAAACGCCTTCCTTGGAGAATAATAGCGTTTTGCTTTGTTTGCTCTAGTTAATAATCAGATCGCTGTTTAATTCTTTTACATAGCGTTTGGGTTTATTAAATTTTACTGGCATATTTAATATTAAAATGCATTGGAAAATGGATAAGACCTCGTAATACATTCTAAATTTTTAGGCCTATAACAGCCTAATTATATTAATGCATTAAATTTTGATTAAAAGCGTTTTGAAATGTTGTAGGATTATATGCATATCTGTTATCTAGCTATTAACTGCCGTTAACTAGGCTTTAAAGTACCAAATTATAATATTAAATATGGATAAAAAATGTCTTTGGGGTTTATTAAATTTTACTGGCATAATTAATATTAACATACGTTGGAAATTAGAATGTATTATGAGGTCTAGATAACTTTGCCATTTTCCAATGTATTTTAATACTGATTATGCCGGTAGAATTTAATAAACCCAAAAGGTATTTTTTTTATCTATATTGGTACTTTAAGGCCTGCTTAAACGATAACCTTTAAATACCAGCTAGATAAGAGATATGCATATAATCCTACATTTAAAAAATAGTTCGTTCTTAAATATTGAGAACGTTTTGAAACTCTTTTAATCAGAATTTAATGAATTAGTATAAAGATTATCATTGAAGCAGGTTTTAAAGTACCAATATAGATAAAAAATATATTTTGGGTTTATTACATTCTACCGGCATAATCAGTATTAAAATATATTGGAAAATGGCAAAGTTATCTAGACCTCATAATACATTCTAAATTTGTAGGCCTATAACAGCCTAATTATATTAATGCATTAAATATTGATTAAAAACGTTTTAATAAGCATATCTCTTATCTATTTGATATTTAAACGTCTTCGTTAACCAGGCTTTAAAGTACCAAGATATATATAAAAAAATGTCTTTGGGGTTTATTAAATTTTACTGTCATAATTAATATTAAAATACAGTGGAAATTAAAATGTATTACGAGGTCTAGATAACTTTGCCAAAATTTTAGGCCTATAACTAGTTAATTATACTAATCCATTAAAAGCTTTTTTAAACGTTCTCACTATTTTTTAACTGCAGGATTATATGCATCTCTCTTATCTAGCTTGTATTTAAACGCCATTGTTGAACCAGTCTTTATTCCTTTAAAGTACCATGCTATGATATTAATTATAGATAAAAAAAATTCTGATTTTTGTCATGTGTAATTTCATATAATGCAGTCAATAGTCGAAATAATATTCATTTTGTAATTATGCCATAACATTCCACCTTAGATAATAACTATAACGCAGAGGTTTTTTTTACATAAAATATTCGTATAAGGATTAATAATAGAGTTGGTGTGAGAGAATAATTGTGAGGTTTAATTTTTTAAGTTTCATTCGCGTTGTACATAATGAACAAAATGAATTTGAAAAATTATAAAAAACTTAATGAACGAAACTGAACTGTATGAATGAAAAATATATTTATAAAAATAATAATAACAATACTTCCACTTTGATTGGTCTGTCGAAATTGTAAACAACTCATAAGCCTTTTTCATATAAATTTTGAGTAAAAACAAAATGTATTTCTCACTTGTCTTTACTGTTACTTTTTATCAACATGCAGGAACTTTATATTGACGATTAAGATATTGGATGAAAGAAAAATGGAGATAGAAAACACTAAAGGGACAAAACTGACACTTTTTATATAATTGCCGGTGAAGGTATATGAAGTTTTTAGACATGATAAATGCAATAGCTTTAATGTGTCAAAGAACATTCTGTATCAATTTACTGAGAACTTCGAATTTTTTTTTTCAAAAGTGAAAAAAAAAAAAAAAAAGACATCTTAAAGTCCTTGTAGATATTGTGTTAAGCTAAAAGGTGCTTCAAAACCTTGTATCTTAACTGTACTATTCTATTGATTAATATTTATTCAAATAGATTATTATTGTTTATTAAACACAATGTCATACTAAGTTACAATTTATATAGAAGACAACTATTTAGCAGAAATAAATTTTTAATTTTTCGTTTCACTAATGAATTAAAGTTTTACAATTTCAGATTTACAACCAACTGCTAATACAAAAAGTAATTTTAACTACCATAATAAATTATGCCCACATTGCAGTAAAAGAAAAAAGAAAAAGATTAAGATATGTCAACCAAATTAATTACATAATAAATTTACCCGTTTCGATGTTTGGTAATATATAAATATTTTTATTTGAAACATAAATTTCAATCTCATTATCATCACTTAATACCATTAACACAAGAATTTCGTTCGAGTACGAAATATTAAAAACATTTTCTCAGTCTAGACAATGTCCAGGCATGTCTCAGAACATGCTATTTATATTTCAAACGCCTGAATCAAATTATGTACTACTGTGTCCAAAAAGTAAGACCAATTTAAAATTCCCGGGGCTTATAGAATTTCAATTTTTTTTTTCTTTTTTAGGTTGTGGCACTGTCTTTGACATTTGTGTCAAATTTAACGTCAAAATATTCATTAGTGTTTGAGTTACGCTTGGCTTTGTGAGACGCTAAAACTGATTCCGGCGATTTTTGAAATGTCTGAATTAATTGAGCAAAGAACTTGCGTTAAGTTTTGGTTGTGGAAATGTTTAGAATGTCGCAGACGGCATACAGTGAGCATTCCTACATCGAAAAGAAATGTTTAGAAGTGGTATAAACAGTTCAAAGCAGGTAGAGAACGCGTTGAAGACGAAGAACCCTCTGGTTGACCGTCAACCTCAACCGACGAAGCTCACGTCCAAAAAATTAAAGATTTGGTGCTTGCAAACCGTCATATTTACAATTAGAGACCTTGCTGATGATGTTGGAATTTCGAAAGGATTGGTCAATTCCATTTTGAGCCTCAAACTCTTCAAATCTGGATTGGTACCGAAAACACTGAATGCGCCAGCTCACACTGCATTGGTTCTTTGTGACTTTTTCGCCACAAATGAAACCCATATCGTTCCACAACCACCGTATTCACGCTTTGCGACTTCTGGCTATTCCCTAAACTAAAAAAAAAACACTTCGGGGACACCGTTTTGAGTCTTTTGAAGAGATTGAACGTGAATCGCCGCGCGCTTTGAAGACCATCCCTGACGATGACATTTTAGCATGCATTGAGGAGTGGAAAAAAAGTTGGCATAAAGTGCATTGAGTCCGGAGGGGATTATTTTGAAGGCGATGAAATAAATTTGGAAGAATAAATAAAGAGTTTTTGGAAAAAAAAAATTGGTTTTACTTTTTGGGCACAGGAGTTATATATACACATGTTGATTATAAATATGAACCATTTCTTGCTTTTATCAATTTAATCGAATTTTTTAAACCTTATTCAATAATTAGATTATTTATAAAAATAAATGATCGAAAGCGGTATGTAATGATTTTTTAGACCCAGAAAGTACACAAAAAGTGAAAGCCATTCTTTGAACAGTTCAATTTTTCAACTTTAAGACAAAAGCGAATTCTCCTTGCATTTATTTTACGTGATCAGCAATAGGTATGAGATTCCTGTAGTCACTGGGGATTTAGTTCTAGGCTTGCAAAGGAGATTTCAGCAGTAAAAATTCCCTTGGTAGCCGTCAATCAGGCTGTGTCTCTTGCATTTGAACTGTACAGTTGATTATTCTTCTGGAAACAAAATGTGTTTATATATATATATATAAATTTATTATAAACGTTTTCAGTTTTCTTTTCAACGGTAGGTTCCAAGTACTAAAATTTATTCCTTTGCGTGAAATCTGTTTAACAAATTGGTGTTACGAAATGGGCATAAAACAATTTAAATCAGGGTTTAAAGACATTAGAATTATTGTCTTATTGATTCTATTACTTTAGTGCATTGACATTTCAACATTAACGTATACTTTCTGTAAGCAAAAAATCTTAAAAATTGTTTGTGAAGAATCATTTATAAAAATAATAGTTTACTACATGTAATAAAATACATTTTACGCAAGTAATTACACAGTGTGTTTAATGCAGAATAAATCCTGAAAATTTATAATTTTCGTTTTTAACTTGTAACGAAATTAGATCATCAGACATACAAGCATTAAACTTTTATTAAATCTCATTATTCTTAGAATATTTCAAAGGTTAGAAGATTGTTAAATCCTAAGAAATATAATATCGTTTTGTAAATAGAAATTCTATTATGCATCTCATTTATTTAAAATCATGGGAAGGTAAGTAGAACGGCATTTTATTTCAGTATCTTCTTAAGATACTTTGTTCAAAATCTAAATTTTTCTGAAACCAAGAAACCCTAGCACTATTATATTCGACAATAACTATAATGAGCTATTTTGTAAATCTAAACGAAAGAGATGCTCCATTAAACATTTGGAACGTATTTTTATATGGCATTAAAGTAAGAGTAGTTTTTTATTTTGTGACTTACATTTATTAGCAGTTGAAACAACAAACGTGACTCTTCATCAACAACAGATTTAGTTACATAGTAATTATTTCCTGTACATTTTCCGTAGCTGATGCTGCACGTTATTAAATGTCCTTCGAAGTCGTATTTTTTTTATTTTGGGAAAACTGCTGTGTTGTTTACAACTTTGTTGAATTAGATTAGATTTCTTACTAAATGTCTTATTTTGTCAATGTTGGAGGCATAATTTAAGAGAATCCTTAGTATATGTTTATTTGGATTTTAATTAGATATGTATAGAACTTATTTTAGAGAAACCTGTAAGATGAATTCTTACCTATTGCTAGTAAAAAAAATTATGCAAATTTATGTTACTTCCATTTTAACAATTGTTTTTCTTTATTCAGAAAATTTTAAAAAGAAAACTTGTGTGCGTTGTTGTGTTAGATCTACAGGTTGATCAACTATCTAAATGATTTAACTTTATTTATTGTTATTTTTCAATTTTTTTTATCTTTTGAATGTATATTGCAATAAACTATGAATATTGAAAAAGAAATTCCTATTTATAAAATATTAACATTTGCTTATTTAAACATATTTTTAATTCATTTTTTTTATAATTAATGCTAATTAAATTTCTAAATGTTATCCAAAAACTTTTGATAAATCACCAATCACTAATTTAGTTTAATATTCATATAATTTTAACTAGTTTATTTCATTCTTATTAACATTATTTTGTTTTATTTCAGGTTTCTGTCGTATTTGCGACACCGATCTGAAGACAGTGCTGTGCCAAGTGGAATTGACGCCGTTCCCACCATTGTGTGATTAACTTTTAAATAGAATGTTTGTAATCTGAACATTTTCAGACTTTCAATACGATGAGTTCCACCATTTTTTTGCGATCCGTAACATTTATCGTCTTATTGCTCATGATATCTGTTCATTGCTACTCTAAATGCCCCAGTGTTTGCTCATGCAAATGGAAAAATGGTAAGCAGACCGCTGAGTGCACCGGTAAAGGATTGACTGTTATACCATCTGATCTGAACGTGGCTACACAAGTAATAGATGTTAGCAGGAATGGTTTCACTGAAATTCCAAGCCGATCTTTTCAACAAAAGGGATTGGTTAATCTGCAGAAAATATTCATTGCAGAATGTGGAATAACTGAAATTGCTTCGGATGCATTTTTCCAACTCCGGAATTTAGTGGAGTTGGATTTGAGTGGAAATAAAGTAAAATCAATCCCAACCGATGCACTGAAAGATTGTCCGAACCTCCGACGTCTCCAACTTGCGCACAACCCTATTAATCAAATAGACAGTGGCGTATTCTCCCCTCTGTCGCACTTAACCAATCTCGGTCTCGCAAACTGTCATATTAAACATTTACAACCCGGAGCTTTAGATGGATTGGATAATCTTGAATCGATTGAGCTCGATGGTAATCAGCTGACAACGATGTCCATTGATGTTTTGAAATCTCTTACGGAACTGCATGAACTTAATCTAAACAACAATCCTTGGTATTGCGATTGCAAAATTCAGGATATTAGAAAATGGATGATTGAGCACAAAATACCTCTGTCTATACCTCCATATTGCGAAGGGCCTCCTTCAGTAAAAGACTTGTCTTGGAAGTCTATGTCTCTTGATGATTTTGCTTGTCCCCTGTTATGGTTCATGTTCCAACCGAAACCATCGTTATTGTTGATCACAATGCATCCATCCTTTGCCAAGTTGATGCCAAGCCAAAAGCATCAATTTACTGGGAGGTCGGTGGTAAAAGTTTGAAGAACATTAGCGTTGTTCCGGAGATGCGGGCGAAATATAATGTAGAAACGGAAGATTCATCTAGACAGTCAAGCATTTTGACCATCTACAATGCTGTGGAATCTGATAGCGACATATACGTATGCATCGCTGAAAATAAAGCTGGCATCTCATCTACTAATTTCTCTTTGCAAGTTGTATGCCCGAACCATTTAGCTGGAGCCTGGACTGGCGCTTCTATAACGCTGCTTCTCGTTGGAGTAATTTTTGTTATTTTGCTAGCAGCAGCTGCAATCTGTTTCCTCGTTTATCGTCCTGTTCCTCTTCCTTTTGGGTCTAAGATAAATCGAAATATTGTGATTCAGCACCTAGCATCAGTTAAGACACAAAATGTTGTAGAAATGAATGACATCGGCGAAGATAAAGAGGAGAAAGACTTCAAAGCAACTGATAAACATCCTCGCCACGAAACTGGCAGCAGTGGATATGGATCTGATCAACTGACACCCGATCTGGTGAGCAAAATAGCAGACATGAATAATGGAGCCTCGCTATCGACATCTACAGTCAGCTGCAATCATCTGGATTCCGACAACCCTGTTCTTATTGATGGCTATGGATCAACAATCGACCACTGGCCTCTTGGGAAAGCCAAACCTATCCGATATGAAGGATCTCCTATTCGGAATAATATCTATTCGGAGATATATTTGAATCCGTGCTATGGGAAAGATGAGGATCCTTACAACTATGCTCTGCAATCTGCCGGAGTGCACCAGTTACCTGATTGCTCGGATAACAGATATTTACCTCAGAATGATAGAGTGCGAACCCTGCGTGGGGGTTACAGCTGCGCTGCTGTAGATGCCGCTCGAGATGAGATGTATGCTACCACTGGCCGTGATGAATCTGCCAAGCGATATCCGATGGTTGTTGCCAATTCTTCTGGTCATTTCACCGTACCCGGAAAGAAGAGGTTCTCTCCTGATGAAGGCTATGGTGGCGATGGCTTGGAAGGCACTGAGGTGTAATTTGTTCATTTCTTCGACTTTTTTTTCCCTCCCTTTGATGTGAAAACCCAAACTGTCGTACAATGTTATATAAAGTGTTATGGTGAATATTCCTCTCCCTATGCAAGGCGAATGTCATTTTTCACAGTATTAACCTACATTGTTCTCAATATATGTGTTGTAAAAATATGTAACTTCAATGCGGATTTTCTTTTACATCAAGATGAAGGAGGAGTTTTTAAATCATACTGTTGCTTGTGCATGTATTTTTACTTTGATGAAGCCGTGTAAAATTCTCCCAAACTTTTATACCCTGAAATTATTACCCTGGAACCTGGTCATTGTTAATCACTGAACTACGTAAAAAAGAAATTACACCTTTTTTTTCCCCCCTCCATGTGAAAGAACTGTTGCATTCATTACAACAATGCAAAAAATATTACTTGTGTAGCCGTGGTTCTATTGATTGGTGTTTTTGACTGTGAACTTTTTTTCCCTTTGGAACTGAAATACTACAGGACTGTTTTCATGAAAAATCATTGATATTTTGTATGGAAAGTGGCATGAAAATATATTTGTTGTTTGCTATGAAAAAGTTTGTAGACACAGCCCAATATTCTACACACGCAGTTATGCTGTGTAAAGATATTTTTATGATCAGAAATGTTAGGAGATGTTACTAACAAATTTCATTTGAAATTGAATGAGAAGGAAAAGCTTTAATTGATGCTGCAATGTTTTATCATGGCAAAAATCTCCGTTGAATAAAAATGCGAAATTAATTAAAAACAGATCAAAAATTGTATTAATTAAAATCGATTCAAGTGCTGCAAATAAATTCTAAATAAAATTGCTCAGTTAAATGGAAAAATACCTACCTATAAGTTATTCCATTTTTTTTTTTATTATTATTATTTATATACAATGCATGCTTTAAAATGTTAAACGAATTCTTTGTTATTTTTGTGTCGAATTTTTATTATTACATTTTTTATATTTATTTTGAGAATCAAATTCAATATATATTCATTTTATAAACTTGGAAATGTAAATATTTGATTTATGAACTTTTTAAAACGCCTTATCCATGGTGCTAATTTAATAATTTTTTACTTATATTTTATAAAACTCACTACCATAATTCTCATATACATTTTTAGCTAATTTGTCATTATTTTTATGGGTTTTCCTGAATACTGAGCTAAAAAGCGTTTGCTTTGTAAATTGGTGCTGAGAATTTATTATGTTCGGCAATTTAGCTGCGTTATTTATATTTACCATTTAAAATGTGCAAATTATGTGGCTAAAGTGTAGAAGAGTAAATATTTGTGTTCTTTTTTTTTTTAAATTATGTTATGTTATTATTTAAAACAACTGACGCTCTTCTTTTGTGGTTCTTTTTCGTAGAGTAAGGACTGAAGTTATTTCTGGTACGTAATTCAAACTCTAGCCAAAGACATTTTGGTTGTTACAATATAAAATCACGCACGGACGAAGGCTTGCAAATGCACAAACAAATAATTTGAATTCATTAAATGTGTTGTCATTTGTATTATTTTTAATTAGTGCCGATTATTGTAATTTGCTTTTCGTTATACTTCTATCATAAGATCAAAGACAGGATTTAAACCTAATGCAGCATTGGTACTATAAAGAACTACTTGAATAAAAAAAAAAATTTTTTTTTTTCAAAATTAAATTTTTGAAAGTAACTTCTTAACTGGGAAGCATTACAATTTTTGTTCAACAATTGTTGAGATGTGGAAATATCATGTTTTAAATTACACAAACGGAGCTTATAACACGTTTCAGATTTTACTATTGCTCGGAATTATTGTCAGCTTGAAGTATTCTCAGTAACCAATTGTAATTACCATGAATCTTTGCGTTCGAGAACGGTAAACTAATTTATAGGCCCCTACTTTAATCATCGGTGTTTTACTTTCTTAATTTGTAAAAAGGAAGGAAAAATCCATTTTGTAGTGATTTTCTATGTGTGTGTCGTTTTCTATGTGACATCAACAATTATTATCTTTGTCTGTTTTAATGAATATTCTTGTTCTTGCGACGCAAGTGTTATCATTGTACATTTTGTTTAATCAGCCCATTGTAGCTATTTAATTTGTAGAGCATTTTGAGAAGAAACTGTTGTAGTTGTGCTCCATATTCGTATTGCTGATTCATAATGTAATTGCATTATTTGTGTATGTTTCTATGTGCTGCCGAACAATATCATTTTGTTAATGTGTAACATTGATTGGAAACTGAAATACAAAAATGCTCAAGCTGAGTCTCATTTATTGAATCTACTTCCAACATCATACAAAATACTTTTCATATTAAATATTTAAAAAAATTATTTTTATTAAATTCCATATCTTCAAACAATGCCACTCATCCAATAATTAGCAAAATGAATCGACTAAAATTATACATTTTTATTTTAATGCAAATTATTTAAAAAATTTTACTCATTAATTTTTAAGACAATATTTTGATCTATAATAGTATTGAATATTCATTTTTTATGGCTTGGCAAAATCTAAACTTATGATCCCTTCTACTACTACCACACCACACCACATCACTGTGCCTAGAGCTGAGTTGCCCCTAGGCAGTTTGGGAATGATGTGACTGGAATGAATGGACGGAAGATGGGGTGGAAATTTTTTGCATAATTTACTTTTTTAGGTACAGAACCTGAACAATGGGGAAAATTCTTACAAACACAAAACAGAATATCAAGAATTTTAAAAATTGAAAACATAAAATTCGAAAATATATAAAAACGTTAGGTAAGGAATTAGCAAAAATTTTTAAGATCAAAACTAAATACCAAATTATAGAATTGAATATCGACAGAAAAACAGCTACTACTCTCATAAGAGTAAGGCTAGCGCTCTGGCTGTTGGTACTCCAGGTTTCGAAATCCACGTTAAATTGTAGGTCCCGGTCTAATTAGCCTAAAGTGTGCACAAAATCACTAGAGTGCGACAAACCAAACCAATCTCACAAGATTAAGGATGAAGCACCATAAAAATATGAAAATTTCTGCTGATGGTGTTAAAAAATACCAAAACTGTGGCAATCGCCCTGATGTCGATCTTACTCATCATCAGGGCGATTGCATGGCGGCGGCAACAGCTGGGTATGGTCCCTCGAAAGAAGATTTGGCAATCAGCATTACCAATATTGTTCGTGAGCACCACGATATTTGATTTTCTTGTACGCTTCAGGGGATACGACAGCAACAATATTTATTTTTTGTCGTTGAAAAATAAAATAAACATATATTGTAATCGCATTTTCATCCTGTATATACATGTACAACAGATATATATTTAAGTAGTAGGTCTATAACGTGAACAGACCCTGGCAGGTGGAGAGGAAAAACCCTTCATTTCGTAGAAAAGGCGTAAATGACTGTAAATACGAGACTATCACTGATATAGTAAACCGAAAATCTTTTTTTTTTAGAAAACAGTGACTACAATGCACGTCGTTGCATATTTCATAGCACTGAATCCATATTGGTTTGGTTTGTCGCTCTACGGTCATCTTGTGCACACTTTAGTTTAAACAAACCAGGACCTACAGTTTAACGTGGCCCTAACCACCAACAAATATCCATGCCAGCGCGACTCGATACCAATAACTGAATGATGATTCGAACTTGAAGCCTTCGGTACCAACGGCCAGAGCGCTAGCCAGTTGGCAATCAGGCCGCGTATCCATCTTGGATACATCTGCTCACCAATACTGAGATTTATGAGCGAATGACCTTAATTTGATGCAAACTTTATATAAAACGCAGGAATTACTCCCATCTATTTTTTTTTTTTTTTTTTTTTTTTTGCGTAGAAATTCTATATATATTAGTTTTTAAAATTTCGTAGTTTAGTTTAAAATATTAAAGAGCTGATGTTTACGCACATGTTTAGAAGTAACTTGCATAGAATAAGAAACATTTTCTGTAAACATGCGAATTTTGCAAGTGGAGAAATCTGCGCTCTTTCCACAGTCAATCAGCTTCGTAAATCGCGATTCATTAACTAGTCTTTCAACCCGATTTTGCATATTTGATTGTAGCCATGCGAAGGCCGTTTTCCATTAATTATAGGTCCTTGTTACGTGTTTAATTAGTTCCACCCGAGAGCTTCTAAAGTAAATATATCCACATTAAACTAATGGAACTTTGCATTTATATCCGAGGTATACATAGCTAAACATGCATTTAATTTAAAAATGTACTTTTTTTTTTTTCAATTTCACTGGCAATTCGTTTCCTTTATAAAAACCTAGTAATGTTTATTGGGAATTAAACATTCGCGAATTACATGAATATTATACTCTTAACTCCTTTGAATTATTGAGTATAGAGCTTTTTGAAAGAATGGGGGAAAATAACCAAATTTAAAAATAATATAATTGATATCATTATTTTGATTAATTACTTGTATAAACAAATACAAATTAAAATGTATCCATATTTATACATATTTTAGTGAATGATGGGAAAATACTAAGACATATTTTAACATGAATTTTAAATAAAAATTATATCATCTATTCATCCGAGTGGTTCTAAAGTAAATATATCCACATTAAACAAATGGAACTTTGCATTTATATACAAGGTATATATTAGCCAAACATGCATTTAATTTAAAAATGTTTTTTTTTTGTCTGTTTCACAGGCTATTCATTTCCTTTATAAAAACCTAGTATTGTTTATTGGGAATGAATGGAATTAAACATTCACGAATTACATGAATATGGCATTCTTAACTCCTTTGAATTATTGAGTGTACAGCTTTTGAAAGAATGAGGAAAAATAACTAAATTTTAAAATAATTTAAAGAACTATGTTAATTATATTGTTTTTAGATTAATTAATTGTATAAACAAATTAAAATATATCCATATTTGTACATATTTCAGTGAATGATGGGAAAATGCCAAGACATAATTTTAACATGGATTTTAAACAAAAATTATATGCACCGGAAAATGTTTAGTTTTATTCAAACTTAGTAATGTTTATTGGGAATTAATGGAATTAAACATTCACGAATTATATGAATATTACACTCTTAACTCCTTTGAATTATTGAGTATACAGCTTTTGAAAGAATGACGAAATAAAAATAATCAAATTTAAAAATAATTTAAAGAACGATATTAATTATATTGTTTTTAGATTAATTAATTGTATAAACAAATACAAATTAAAATGTATCCATATTTGTACATATTTTAGTGAATGATCGGAAAATGCCAAAACATATAATTTACAATGAATTTTAAATAAAAATATTATCTGAAAAAAGACATTGCACATTGCATAAAATGATATGAAATGAATAAAACTCCAAATCCATGAATAAATTCTAAAAAAAAATCATATTTCTATAATTTAAAACACACATTTTACCTATGTACGATAAATTGTTGCTTTTCGTTTAGTGTCTTATTTAACATGGATTTCAAATGAGACACTAAATCATAGTAGTCATAGAATCACAGTAGTCACTAGTATCATTTTAACATGGATTTTAAATAAAAATTATATTATCTGAAACAAGATATTGCACGTTGCATAAAATATGAAATGAATAAAACTCTAAATTCGTGAATAAATTCTAAAAATTACAACACAAATTTTACTTATGCACTATAAATTATTACTTTTCGTTTAGTGCCTCATTGAACATGGATTTCAAATGAGACACTAAATGATAGTAGTCACTAGTATCATTTTAATATTGATTTTAAATAAAAATTATACCATCTGAAACAAAAAATTGCACGTTGCATAAAAGAAATAAAACTCCAAATCCATAAATAAATTCTAAAAAAATCATTTCTATAAATTACAACACACATTGTACCTATGTACAATAAATTGTTGCTTTTCGTTTAGTGCCTTATTTAACATGGATTTCAAATTAGACACTAAATCATAGTAGTCATAGAATCACAGTAGTCACTAGTATCATTTTAACATGGATTTTAAATAAAAATTATATTATCTGAAATAAGATATTGCACGTTGCATAAAATATGAAATGAATAAAACTCTAAATTCGTGAATAAATTCTAAAAATTACAACACAAATTTTACTTATACACTATAAATTATTATTTTTCGTTTAGTGCCTCATTGAACACGGATTTCAAATGAGACACTAAATCATAGTAGTCACTAGTATCATTTTAATATTGATTTTAAATAGAAATTATACCATCTGAAACAAAAAATTGCACGTTGCATAAAAGAAATAAAACTCCAAATCCATAAATAAATTCTAAAAAAATCATTTCTATAAATTACAACACACATTGTACCTATGTACAATAAATTGTTGCTTTTCGTTTAGTGTATCTTTATTAATTCAGCGACAAAGCATCGTTCATATTTTTGAAACATCGCTTACAAAGGAATAATTCTTTTTCTTCAAAACAATTAAAATTTTATTCACCTTGTATCATTTGATGCCCTTTAGCTATAGGAACAAAATGCTTTTCAGTAATATCACTATTCTTTATGCTTCAAATAGCTTAATCTGGAGGGAATGCATTGAATAATTATTTCTGCCGAGGCGATTTAATTAATATGTTAAGAAAGCATTCTAAAATTTCGAATTTTTAGAGAATTAAATTATTCATGTAGTTAGCAATTTTTAGGTTAAGTGCTCGAAGATATTAAGACTCGGCAATTTATTAATTTGAATATTTCTGGTCAATCAATTGTTTTGATATTATGTTTGTTTAAAATCATTGTTTTACACATAAAATTATTTCAAAAAAGTCATTTTTATATCTTATTCTACATATATATTCCAAAATATACGATATCTTAACACCGTGTTTGTGCATGTTTACGTTGAAAAGCTTTTGGGGAAACAAAACAAAAAAAGATTTAGACCTTTTAAGTGAAAACTCAAACATTAGATTTGTTTACGTTTGCCGACCTCTTATATTTATTGAAATAAATATGTTTGTTAATTAAATACAAATACTTTTTTACAAATTTCTTTTTTTACTGTCATGTTTATTCATGCAAGAATGATCCTGCAAAATATTTAGTTGCTAAGCATTTTTTAAAATTTTATCTTAACTTTTTTAAGCTTGTATGTGCAAAATAGCGATTGAAAATTGTGTAATAAAAATAAGCATGCTAAATAAAGTGTCAATACAGCTGTTTGAGCAGATTAAAATAGTATTACATAAAATAAACATGTTGACGGCATATTTTAAGCAAATATTATATAATAAAAATATATATCAGCGTTCTGATTCAAACAAAAGAAATCAACTAACTAAGCGTTAAACAATTGAGAGGCCATATATATTACAACAAATAAAGCAAATTTAAAACAAAATTTAGAAAAAATTACATTCTAGAGGTCTAATAAAGAAACAAGAAATATTGTACATTAGGTTTAACAGTTGTTTGAAAGAAAAAAAAATAGTACGGAAACACTCCATAAGGAGGTAGGTTGGGGATAATGAAAATGTAAACAAAATTTTCTTATTTATTGACTAATGGTTTGACGTTAATATCCTAAAAATGTAGACGATTATTGAAGAATAGCGTAGTGAACAAGCAAAAAATTGACGATTCAAACTCCTGTGTATTAATTGAAAGGTTTTGCATGAAACGTTTTAGAATCTTAGATGTTCTAAGTATCGTATAACATGGTATGTTATACGAAAAAATATATGCTCTGTTATAACAGTATATATTTCTAAGGGGGGAGATCAATTCTTTGTAAATAGATTTATGAAATACTTATTTATATTATAGTAGACAACGTATAGATTTTCAAATGCATCCATGATCCTTTCTTGACTATGGATATATTAAGAAAAATTAATCTCTAGTTCATTCTCATTCGATAGGCATCAAATAATCACTCACAGTCAAATATGTTTTTGGTTTTGTGTCTCATAAAATATCTTGGCTGTTTAATTTGGTTTAGCCATCTGTGATATAGTTCAGCTTGGCATCACCTTTTTTAAATATATTGATTTAGAAAAGTAAAATTTACCGATTTTTAAAGATAGCTAGACAAAACATAAATTTAAATAAAAAGAGAATGGAAATTTTAGCAAGGAAGTCAAAAGACTCGAAATCTATATCTTATTAGCTGAACTGCAAGCTGCTATCTTGTCAGGTTCTCTGTGATACGTTAGCGGCCTGATGGCCTAGCCCTATGGCCCTTGGTACCACAGGCTGCAGGTTCGAATCCCAGCGGATGGATGTTTGTTAGTGGTTCTGAATCCACTTTAAACTATAGGTCTGAATCTGATTAGCTCTAGTGAGCAAAAAATGACCCATCATCACGCACACCAGGGCTTATTAAAGCGGGACCTATAGTTTAAAGTGCATTCCGATCCACTAACAAACATCAATGTTACCACCAGGATTCAAAACTGCAATTTGTGGTAAGATCAGAGCTCTAGCCCCTTGGCTATCAGGCCGTCTCGACTGCAGGCGTAAAGTCTGAACACCTAGTTAACCAATAAGAAACATCGTCAGTAGTTCTGGCGCAGTTGGGTAGAGGGGGAATCACATATATTTCGAACTTTAACTGGATACACATCGGAAACATAAAATTTTAGATTAAAATAGGATTCACACTAGAAACTGAACTCAATGTGCACTGAACACTGAACTCAATGTGCAGAATCATTCAGAAGCCTATTATCCTTTCCACTGTTCCGCAAGACACATTTATTTTAAACTTAACCCTACTTTTACATATAAGGCTACAATAGAATGATATTTATTACATGAATGTCTTTTTAGCAAACCTAAATTCGTATGGTTCCAGTCTGAAATGATTCGATGTAAATTTTTTTTTTAACTTTGTCTTGAGTCGAGTACTCAGTGCGAATCCACTTGAAAGTTGGGCTTCTACCAAAAAAACTAATGACCAAGAGCACTCGTCAAACAAGTAACTTTCAATTCTTCTCATGTGTTACGTTCTACACATCGTTTTCGACTTGGAAATTTCATCCATTTTACTCAATGGAAGCACGCTTTTTGTACTAATAGGAAACATGGATTTGTACAGTGGCGTTCGGAATGCTTAATTTTCAGAGTGTATATCGTTGAAGAAAAACATATTTATGCTTGCTAGGATCTTTAGATCTCTGCGTGTTATTCAACTTTGAATTTGTATGGTGATGGTTAGAAAGCTTAATTTACAGCTAAGCTTAATTTACAGTTTTTATTGTTAAAAAATAAGCTTTACGAGGGCCATTGTACTAATATTTTTATAGTCGCCTTTCTTATTTTCCGCAGAAATTTCGAGTCTATGAAATTTAAGCAACTTGGTACATGGGAACAGGCAGAATTTGCATACTTTTCAATTTTTAGATCTCGAGGGAGGGGGATCCAACTTTAGTTGAAAAGAACCAATCCTCCTGCCATCGAAGGTTACGTCGAAAACTAAGCTTTAAGATTTCCTATTTGCCTAATAGTTAAAGAATATTTTCAATGTTCCACCGTAGCCTTATATCAAGAAATTAGGTGAAACACAAGTTGGATGCATATCAAGAACTGAAGACTAAATTTGATATAGAAAGAGAGCGAATCGGAAGCCTATTCTCCAGTCTCATATTCTCACTATCGTTTGCTGGAAATTTCAACCACCTTTACTTTCTTAGGGCATCAACAGGAAGCCAGAAAGAAGATAATTAAACCAATAGAGAACCTGCATTGGTATTACGGAGGCTGGGAAAATTTAGCCTTTGCTTTGCGCTGTTTATGTGGTGGAAAAATGGTTTTTTTTCGGCCTCCGAAAAGGGTTAAGGTTCCTTTAAAGTGATGGTGGTAGGTGATTTTTTTTTTTTTTTTTTGTCCACTCACGAATCCTTTGTTTTCAGTAGGAAGCCAGCTTTAAAGCTAGATTGGAAAAAATTTTCAACGTATTTTATTTGAAAACAGGCCCCTTACAACTTTTGCTTCTAGAAGTAGGATAAATTTAATTTGAATGCAGCGTGCATAATGGTGGCAGGAGACTGGACTTCCGACTGCTAGACATTCAGGAATCTTTAGTCTTTAATGCAAACCCAGCTTAAGTGTAACTAGTTAAGGTTGATAGCATCAAATAATCACTATTACATGTGCAAGATCAAAGATATGAAGTAGTCTATTTGATAACGTTTCAGTTCCGCACAGCTTAACGCATTATGTCACCTCCTTAGGGCAATTTGTAAGAAAATCATAGGAATCACTATCTGTTTAGAAAAGTGGAACGTGATTAGTGTAAAATAAAATTTTCAGGCTTGGTGGAAATAACTCAACAGAATATATTATTCGCATCAGTGCTTTATTTAAGAAGAAAATTTAGTAGATAATATTTATGTTTTCAACAGTGTTGCTTGTATGAAATCCATTTCAGTAAAATGACTAAAGCAAAGAACAATTATAACAATTACTTGAAAATATTAGCAATACAATCTAATGCTAATACTAGATGTATTCTAAATCTAAAATAGTGTATATACTTTGTTAAAATAAAACAATTAAAGATAGTATCAATAAATTAAAAACTTTGATTGCAGATAGTATGTAAAGGCATCTGTAAATAATTTTGTTCTAATGCAGCTGGTAAACACTTAGACAGCTTGGTCTTGGATGCCTTAAGGTAAGCGCTGCACAGACGTACTCACTTTGCATTACCCAGGGGGCGCGTGTAACTTGAAGATAAGCCATGGACGCGGAGTAACAAACCCCCGCAACGCTCTACGATCCTATTAGACCGGGACCTACGGTTTAAAGTGGATTCCGAACCACTACAAACATCCATGGCACCGCCGGGACTCGAACCCGAACCTGTGGTACCGAGAGCCAAAGCGCTAGCCACTCGGCCATTCAGGCCCATCTGTAAATAATAAAATTCATCAAAAAATTAGGGTTATTGTTGAGGCTGATCAGGCATTTCTGGAACATCGTTAATTATTATGTTTTCATAAACTGTTTATATTCCTCTCCGTCTAACGTAATGGATTGAGATGAAGTTAATGCCATTTTTTAAAAATATTTTTCGATTAAACATAACATTTAGTTAATATTTTTAGCTAATAATATTTGTATGAGAAAGTTTAAAAGACATAAAAACAGAAATATTATATAATTTATCGTTTAGACAAAATAAATTACGTCACGCGATATAAAGATGGACAAATTAAGCAGGATATAAAATTTTGCGCAGGCATAGAGATATGGACAAAATAGCAGTTTAAGGGTTTTGGAGTATTGGATAATTTATTAGTTAAGTCTGCCAAAATAAAAATTAAAGGACATTTAGGACAAACTATTTCAATATTCATATATATATATATATATATATATATTTTCCTTTGGCTACTTTGGAATAGTTGAATGTTAAGATGTCAACTATATTGCTTCTGACTGAAAAAGTTCTAAGTTACTTTTATATCCTAAATTTTCTTTTAAAACAGCTACTAGAGCAACTTTTTGAATCTGACGGATATAGCTGTTGACATTTGATACATTTTGATTCGGACTTATAATTGGTTTGAATGACTGTTCGATCCGCTGTTAGAACTAGTCATTTTGCCTTGACAATGATTTTACAAGTGCACTTATTGTTGACAATTAAATTATCTTAGAGGGCTAGGGATGTATGGTCATACAAGGAAGTTAAGGATTGCAACTTTAACGCTTTTTGGAATACTGGAACCAGTGAATTTCATCATTAGTTTTTATTCCCTAATAATTTCAGATTCTTTAAAATATGCATTATATTTATCTGCACCATACTATGTGGAATAAATTATTTTAACTTTTTAATTGTTTTTAAATTTCTTTTATTATTTTCGTAAAATGTGCCTTGAGAACGACTCGATTTTCAATCGATCAAAAAATTTCCATAGCATGACAATTTGAGTAAAGCAATTTTTAAAATTTGAATTTTAGAAAAAAAAATCTTTTAATGTTTATTTATTATTTTATCATTAGCCTGAGCACTCTAAAATATTTCTTATAAGAATTATTAAATTTTTTGTCAGATGCTGCGTAAGCCTTTGAAAGAAAAAAACAGTTTTGAAAGAGGAAATTTAGAAACTATTTTTCAATTCCTTCTATTAGCTCACACTCTTCCTATATATATCTTGTTCAAATTTTGAATCGTTAATAAAATCCACTCAAGTTCAAATAAATTTTTTTAAAACTTGTAGTGGATGACACTTGATGTTAATACAGTATTTTTCAAATATTAATTCAGTAATTAAATTTAATTAATTATTTAAAATTTTTTTTAGATTTAAGTTGCATATATCTACCAATAGATGGCGCCAGATAAACTTAAAAAAAATGAATGAAAATTATTTATAAAGGACTTTCTTCAATATAGTGGAAAAAAAAATTGAAATTGACTTTAAAAAAGTTTTTTTTATATTACTTGTTTTTTAATTTAGAAATTGACTTTAGAAATAATTAAGAGTCAGCTTAATTATGCACTACATAATGACTAGAAATATTCAATAAGTTACGATTTATACATTTTATGCAGTGAGGAATTATGTCTGAAGGCAAAAGTTGCACTGTTCTTTATGTATATGTCTTTCGTAATTATCATTCAGCTTTATTCATTTAACCGTCTGGAAAATATATATTCAGATATGTATGAAAAGACAAAAATGTTCTTATAGATTCTTTTCTTCATTTAAAGATGCTCCTAAATTACTGCAGTTTCTTAAGAGGTAGTTCCGAAGAGAACTTGAAGTGATTCATGGTGGACAAATCGATAACAACGTGGCGCCAGTAAGTTGTATACAGACGAGCAGACGTCTGACTCAACGGAAATGATATATTATGTTCATTTGTACTATAAATGTCGAACACTATATAGGTGTGTATTGTTAAAGTGATTATAATCAATTTTGCTAATTTAAAATATATTCAAATTACATTTCATAGTAAATTGGAAATTAAATTAAAATATAAATGGGTAAAGAGTTTTGGAAGTAAAACAGCTTTCAAAACAGTTGAATCATTTTAAAGGAAATCATTCAATATTTCTCTAAAGGAGATAAAAATAATTATGGATATAAAAATAAAACAAGTACATTACACATAAAGCATCCAATTTTAAATTTATCAGTCATTGTAGAAAATAAGAGAGCGTTCCAAAGTGGATAAAATAACAAAAGTAAGTAAATATTTACAAGAATATGATTTTTTATGCCGATATATGATGTGAAACATTTAAGATGCGTCAGATAATTTGATAAATAAGTCATATTAGAAAGTATTCAGGTTTTTGATTCACAAAGTTGTTTATATATATATATATATACACTGAAGTGACAAAAGTCATGGGATACCTCTTAATATCGTGTCGGATCTCCTTTCGCCCGGCGAAGTGCAGCAACTCGACGTGGCATGGAATCGTTGGAAGTCTTCTGCAGGAATATTGAGCCATGCTGTCTCGATAGACGTCTATAATTGTGAAAGCGTTGATGGTGTAGGATTTTGGGAACGAACAGACCTCTCGATGATGTCCCATAAATGCTCTATGGGATTCATGTCGGGCGATCTAGGTGGCCAGATCATTCGTTGGAATTGTCCAGAATGTTCTTCAAACCAATCGCGAACAGTTGTGGCCCGGTGACATGGCGCATTGTCATCCATAAAAATCCCATCGTTGTTTGGGTACATGAAGTCCATGAATGGCTGCAAGTGATCTCCAAGTAGCTGAACATAAGCATTTCCAGTCAATGTTCGGTCCAGTCGCACCAGAGGACCAAGTCCATGCCATGAAAAAACAGCCCACACCATTACGGAGCCACCACCAGCTTGAACAGTGCCTTGCTGACAGTTTGGGTTCGTGGGGTCTGCGCCACACTTGAACCCTACCATCAGCTCTTACCAACTGAAATCGTGACTCATCGGACCAGGCCACGGTTTTCCATTCATCTAGGGACCAACCGATATGCTCACGTGCCCACGAGAGTCGCTGCAAGCGATGTCGTTCTGTCAGTAAAGGCACTCGAGTCGGTCTTCTGCTGGAATAGCCCAAGGAAGCCAAATTTCTCCGCACAGTTCTAATAGACAAGTCCCTTGTACGTCCCACATTGATTTCTGCGGTTATTTGACGCAGTGTTGCTTGTCTGTTAGACTTTACGGTTCTTTGCAGAAGTCGCCGGTCTCGGTCGTTAAGTGCAGGCGGTCGACCACTGCGCTGTCCATGGTGGGATGTTATGCCTGAAATTTCATACTCTCATCACACTCTTGACACGGTGGATCTGGGAATGTTGAATTCCCTAACGATTTCCGAAATGGCATGACCCATGCGTCTAGCTGCAACTAACATTCCGCGTTCAAAGTCTGTTAATTCCCGTCGTGCGGTCATCATCACGTCAAAACCTCTTCACATGAATAACTTGAACAGAAATGAAAGCTCTGCGAAAGCACTGAGCATTTATACCTGTTCTACGCGATGCTACTGCCATCTGAAAATTTGCATATTGCTATCCCATGACTTTTGTCACTTCAGAGTATATATATATATATATATTCATCCATAGCTTAAACATACATTCATGTTTATGGAAATTATAACACCATAAAAATTTCCAAATGGGAAAGAAATTTACGAATTGGATATATATGTAAACGAAACGCTGGAAAATCACATGAACTCTTAGTGATCCTTTGTGTTAAAATAGTATCGAAGCTTTGAGCAAATTATAAACTTCTTACCGTGAAATTGTTAAAATAAGAGTGAATGATAACACATTTAATAAAATTAAGTAATCAAAATTTATCTTTAAATTGATATTATATTACTGCATTTAAGGATTAACCTAAATTATATATAATTATTCATAACTATATGTTTAGTTTTAAAATTATTAAGTCTACTTAAAATACAATGATAAAAAATTAATTTCTATTCACATGAGGTACATTTATTTTTTTCCTTATTTTATGTGTCAAACTAATACTTGAATTAGCCGTTGTTCATGAATTCAGTGACACGAATGTAATTTTTTAAATTTAGATAAATACATTTTCTCCATAAATGATTAGCATTCTGTATTAGTCTGTGTAATACAGATTAAGTTATCTCTTCTGTAATAATACAAAATATATCGAAGCAATAAAGAATAGGATGATTAATGTTTCTGAACATCTTCATTTATCCCAACATATTCAGCAAAGAAATCACGATAACATCAAGTCAAATACATTTCTAGTTGATGTTTGAATAAACTAGCAACCACTACAGATTCCCTGATTCGTAGTGGTGTTGGAAAAATGCTTCGGTGTGAAATATTCAAGAAATCGATGGTAAATCAAAGTCAAGAGCGACCTGGAACTGAATGTTATTACTTGTACATCCCCTCCAAGACATGCTTGACGTTGCCTACGTCAATTACGTGTCCAGAATAAAGTTAGATCTGTCCTGCCTTGACATATGTCAGCCCCAAGACCAAAACAAATTTCTATCCTTGAGCAACAAGCTGGCTGTTTGGGAAAATCTCTATCACGAAAAATATACCCCCTCAGGCAAATTGTCTTTCATATTTGAGGTTGGATCTACAATTTATTCAATCAAGAAAGAATATAAAAGTGAAGATATAAACGGACATCATTTCGGTGGCCACGAATTAATATTTTTTACAGAACTGACATTAAAAGGGAATACACAGATTGTGTGAAGAATTTGGGAACCATGAACATATTGTTGTTAGTTTCTAACCATGATACATACCAAATGTTTAAAAGTGGAATACCATTAAAAAAAAAAAGGGCTTTCTGTTCCTGAAAGAAAATATGCTCCCATTCTTTTAAAAACAATTTATAATACTTTATTTATATTTTAATTATTTTTATCACTAAAGAATGCAAAGTTGATTATATCACAACATATAAATCATACTTCAACTCATTTTTAAAAACGAGTTCTTTCTTTTATACAAAGTTGAATTTTATAATCAGAGGCTGCGCTAACAGTTAACTCTTACCTGTATTTGTACTGCTTTAATAGTGTAGTCACTAACCATCAACGCTTCTCTTAAAGCGCTCATTTTCTAAGCCTAGATGGAGTTCTGGCCTCTGAAAAATAAAGACATAAGATGAATATGATTATTGAAATGTTGACACAAGCATATCATTTATTTTCTACAACGCAAAGCCTTAACTAAATAACAAAGCAATGACTAACTAACTTGCAATTTTAAAAACGATAGAACACTTTACTGTTACCACACATTTCGAGTGAAGTTTATTTAAACATTTTTCTTTTCCTCTCAACATGCAATCCCTCTATAGTTCTCATGGGAATGCTTAGTGGGTCTGTACTAATAATTTAAATAAACAGTAAATAATCGCAGAACTTAAGTGCCACAACACAGAAAATTCCACTCTGTATTTTATTTTCTAAATTAAAAGATTTGCGTGGGTTTATCCACATAAAAATATCACAAAGTAGTTACTGAATTAACATCTAATACCATTAAGTGACGTTTGGCTTTAAATAATAGTGCACTTAAATGTACGTTTTATTTCCCCTGTTGAAAATATTGTGAGTTTTTAATCACGTCACTTTTCTTGAAGGTGGGTAAATATGTTTTCAAGACAGATAAATATTAAAAAAAAATATTTTGATTTTAAATACTATTCAATATATTTTGGGAAACTCGATTTCGAAACTTTGAGACGAATATGTTCAAATCAATAAATTAATTTTAATTTTATAATTCGTATTAAATAAGATTTCTTCATTCTTGATAGTTGGAAATTTTGCTTTCGCCCTTTTCGTTAAAGTATTCAAGCTCTTAAATTAATCTATGTAGATTAATCATGCAATAAAGTATGTACGTTGAATTACATAATTATACAATTAAATTAATAAATCAATAATCTGTAAATTAAAAAAATTATTTAAACATTCTTCAAAAATTTTTTTGTGGAATATGAATATTTAATGAATATTACATAAATGAAAAGTGTAATAATTTTCCTTTTTTTAATAAATAAATTTAAGGTAAACAAAAATATAGTATAAGGGAAAATCAAAATTTTAAGTAATTTTTGAACATTTAAACATTTTTGGCCAATTTTTTTTTAGTTTTTTTTTCAGTATATTTGCTTTTACTAGTTACATATTTTAAATAATATCTGTTTAAACTACATGAGAATGTTTACGCATTAACGTGAACATTACGAATGTTTACGTTATTCTAGCGCATTTACAAATAAATACGTTAGAATAACCATGTAATTTTTATTTTTTTTTAAAATTACTAGTACTGCTTCTGTATTATAAACTGTAATTAACAGCTTTCATTAATTCCAATGAATATTTATGAAACCAAATACCAATTTTTAAATATTATAAGACTTCATAATTAATTTATAAAATTCTAAAACAAATTATATCATGCACTGTAGAAAACCAAATTATTTCCGAATTGTAGAAATCTTTAGAAAGCATTATAAAATAAATATAATTTCATTATTTACTTTTAATACGCAACATATAGATTATTCAAAGCCTTGAATCTTCTACACTGAAAGCATGATAAAATTAAAAATTAATTATAATAAATGAAATGCGTGCCGTTTTAAAGTAAGAATATAATTGTATCACCTGCTTATGTTAAGAAGTGACAGAATTTGAGATTGAAAATAAATACAATTCCATTACAAAGAATTTTTCTTGTAACTATATTTAATCATTTATATGTCAATCATCGTAATTCAAGAAAAGAATGAATATTTATTAAAATTTATTCATAAGCTTAAAATCTTATACCCACGTCATATAATATTAACTGTAAACTAAAGTACATTAAAAGATTATCTTTAGGTTGAGGATATTTTTAAAGATTACTGAAGATAAAATATTAAATAAAACAGTTTCCTGTAAAAAAATCTATTTTTATTTTTAATAATATTTTATTGTTGTCGAAAAGAAAAATGTTTTTTCATGAAACTATTGCTACTTTAATAGAAAACTGGTTGGAAATAATCAACGCAGACTCACCAACAAGAACAACAAAAAACAGTGATTGGAAAGAAAATAGAAAAATCAAGAAAACAAAATGCTGTCTCATGGGCAAAACCAAGTTTTATTGACAATGGCCACCAACTCAGGGAAAGCAAAACAATTAACCTTAAGTAAGAAAAGAAATTTAGGAGCTTGCAATGGTCTTAATAGCACGAATCGCTACTAATGTTAAAAGCAAAAGTTCGTAAGCGCATACGAATTGTTTATAACGAAATAAGGTACTGTGCTGATTACTAATACCAGCCAGTATTAGTTTTATACATAGCCGAATAATGAATTAGATAGCAGATAAGAATGATTTCATACAGGTTTCGCAATCCAAATTCACATTTTTTGCAAACTAAATTAACCTCTTTACAAATCAAATTAATCTTCTGGCAAATTAAATTAATTTTTTTGCAAAGCAAATCAACTCTTCTCGGAATTTGAATGTATATTTGCGAATGAGTTTTTATATGAGTATGTTTGTGCTTATATATGCATGTATATCAGTGCATAAGTATTTTTATATGCATATGTATTTTGTGTTTATGTATTTTTAGTGAGTATGCATGAATGTGTATGTATGCACTTGAGTATGAGTCCGTGTTTGTATGCATATACATTTATATGTATTTGTGCATGCAGTGTAAAAGTGTAAGTGGTCATGTGTTTATATGTGAATGTATATGCGTGTGTACACAAAATATACTCTGGGTCATACAAAGCTACTCACATGCACACATTTATCCCCAACCACATACATATACATACAGACTCACTTACAAATGCACATATACATAAATATTAACATTCATATTTACAAACTCACATGCATACACATCCTCACGTATATACATACACATTCACGCACACACTTCATATACACATACACGCACACATATACATATAAATACGCACACACATAACACCAATTTATTCGTATACGTACACAGACATTCATACACACTTACATATACGTGTAAATACATACACTGAACTATGTACATTTACTTACATACACAAGGGCAATCCTGCATGCATACTCATAAACATATATACACGTCCACGCATATAATATATATATATATATATATATATATATATATATAAGAGTGCATATGCTCACACACTGACTTACGTATACACGCACAAACATACATATTTAAACACTCATTCACATCTATATACACATGGATAGACGCCCATATACATGCATACAAATCCAAATGCATACATGCGTGAATAAATATGAACTAGCTGCTAAAAGGTGCACACATAATGATATGTTCTGAAAAAAAAATACAAATTAATGTATGTTTATTCAAGCATTTATATTTATCCATACCATATTTACCCAGTATATCACTACTAATAGAGAAACACATATTTAGACGTATATTTGCATTCGCGTCTTTATAAAGACATTTCTACAAGTATTAACATATAAATAAAACTAAGATAAATAATATATACATATAAATTTATTAATTCTAAATATAAGTTTATTTGATTTACAAAAAGGATTAATTTGGTTTACCAAACCTGTATAAATGATGGCTGCTTAATTTTATCATGATCAAACATTTTTAATCGAAATTATAACCCGTTGTTAGCGTAAGTGGACAAGTACTTTACGATAGAGTGTATGTGTGTCTTAAATCGATTAGAACATGGTAGTTTTCCAGATTTCCCCCCTTGACACGCAAATGCGGTGCTGTGTTAGATAATGCTGTTAATAAAAATTATCTGTCAAAATATTTCGTGGTTTACTAGTAGAACACGAGGTCGATGATGTAAATGATCATTTAATGAGATTTTCAGTAGTGTCTTAGATAATTTCCTGTTATTTCTTGTAAAAATACTAAACTGTTTTCCAATATAGTATAAGCCTACTTTAAGAAAGGCCTCGCAGACTAATAGTTCATTTTTATAAAAAAGAAAAAAAAATGAAATAGGGTCGCCATATTTATTTATGCATATTATTGAAAAAGATTGAATGTCGCTTATTCAATTATCAAAAAAGAAAAATAATAATGTTTTCTTTCAACCAAAACCAGCTCCATTTATTCGCGAAATTGATGGAAGTTTAATTGCATTAAGTTGAGAAACTAATAGCCAAAAATGGTTTATTAAATTTCCGCAGAAATATTAAATTATTTTTAATGAAACAAATATCATGCAAAAAGAAAAGTCTAAAGCTCTATATACTCGTAGTTATTTTATATTTTAAAGTTTGGGATGTCTAGAGAGAAAGAAAATATATGTCCTAACTTAGGTTGCAGACATAGTCGTAGAAATATTATTTTTTTCTCCATAAATAATCCAGAAATTGTGTTATTTTCCACAAAAACTGCAAAGAATTCATAGTAGTTGGTATCCCCATGCAACACACGCTATATATATTAGAGAAAGAATGAAAAAATAAAATGCATTTCTTATAGTCGAGTTTAGTATTTAATCGGATATACCATAATATACGAGTAAATAAATTATTTCAATTTTTTTATTATTCACAGAAAGCTTTTATTTAAATATTTTGATCTGGAGTTTTGTTTGTACTGTTCAATGATTTCTATAGATTCTTTTGTGCTTAAAAAAACCTATCATAATAATACCAAAGTTATTTTGAAGACAATGGAATTATTAGTATCATGAACAATATTTGATTATTTTTTTAAAAACGTATTATAAAAACCGTCCAAATACTTTTGATTTAAAGTTTGTCCTGAATTCACACTGTCAGGAAAACAGCTTATATAGTTACAGCTAACGAAAAAATCCCAGATCATTTTTTAATGTAAGGAATTAGATACTAAAAGGAAAGTCGATAAAAGCTTTATATAGTTCTTTTTTTCTAAAGTTTGGGATATCTAGGAAAAAAAATATATATAATTTCATAACTTCCGTTTCAGACATAGCTAGACATAATTTTTTTTTTATTCTCTGAAATATTGTAAAATTCTTTATCAATTTGTTTGAGAAAAATGTCCTTTGGGATTCAAAAAGACAAGGATGTTTTTATGTAACATTAATTTTCTTATATAAAAATAATACTCTTGTTGTTCGTTTTGCAGGCGAGCACTATAAGCTTCAAAAGTTGTATAAAATGAATAAAAAAAATTTCAGATGCAATTCATTATTTATAGATTTATATTGAAATTATTATATATATCGTAGTCATAAAACTTTTCACTTTAGAAATTTAGGAAAATATTAGATTTTATAAAAGGAGTATAGAGTTATTTTAAAAATTTTATACAGGAAATTTTACCGAGACGAATTTTTATTAATAACTTAAAATAGATATGCAGCTAAGTTTTTTTATAATTCATTTTAAAAGATAATTTTTTAAACTGGATGCGTTGACAAATGTACTCAATAGAAAATATGATTGAATGCTTTTAATAAACTGCAGTCAGACAGTTTTGATTTTTCTAGACTTTAATGATATCTGTTAGTAGGCAGACGGTCTTTGCCCACCATGGGGCTTTTGCGCCGATCAAGAAGAAGGGTTTAGTGATAGGAATAAAATAATTGCAATTCCTGAACCTATTACTAATTCTTGTATGAAAAAACTTGAATTTAAAATTTCAAAAATTGTTAGATGTTGGTAAATTCTTTCTCAAATATGCAAGTAAAATTATATAAATTTATTAAACATTCAAAAGCAATAGAATATGACTTCTTAATTATTCACTAATTAGAGACGAATATTTTATAAAAACAATTAATGTTTTTTAATGTTTAACTTGATTTTCTTAGCAACATTATATTTGAATGCATAGATATGTATTGTATATAGACACATACTGGATTTGAATACATACATATTCATATAACTAATGTATACATAAATGAGATAATTTGAAATCAAAATGTCTTGATTTTGCCACTAAAACCAAATATACGATGGAATGGATAGTCAGTTTCAAATTACTATGAATATGGAGTCTAATGAAACATGATTAAAATTACCATACAAAAATCATTTTCAGCATTGAATAAGAAACTCAGTCTGTACTCGTGAATTACAGCAATTTTAATTTTATGATCACTTTTTCCTATTTAAATGAAATTACTGAATTTTCGAAACATTAGAAAATGCAATATACAAGATTTATGTAACAGGAACTGGGGTTGACTGAAGGTTAACGCATACTTCTGCTCTTCAAATTTTACATCGATGAATGTGCCGAACTGAAAGTTCCGATATTTACGCCAGTGGTGTGATAAATCAGTATGATGGAAAGTCTCTATAGTGTTTTGAAGGGAGGGGGAACAGATGATACGAACTAGACAAATGCTAACTTTGAAGACATTTCTTCTAAATTATGGTCTCCTCAGCAACCAATGTTTTTTTTTAATTTTCAATGGCAGGCGACAATAAGCAATAAAATAAAAAGAACAAAAGGAACATGAAAACAACAACGAGAATAGAAGAAAATCACATAGTGATATGTTCAGCCCATAAGGACTCTAGCCTCCCATTAATGACCATACACAGTAGAAGAAACAAGTACAGGGCAGACAGGAAGGTGAGATGAATCCATGTCCTCTCCAAGACAGCAGAGCATACATTTTGGGCTTTCAAATATTTTCATTTGAAAAAGACGATTGGCCAAACAATCATGGCCCGTCAGGAGTCTGAAAAGGGCAGGAGCTTTAAACCTGGGCTGCTCCGGGATGTTTAGAATAAAGTTAAAGCAGGTTTTAGATGAGTTGCCTTCATGTAAATTATCAGATAGAGTGTTACGGAAAAAGTCGCGGATCATCAGCAACAAATGTGTAAGCACAGATAAAAGGTCGGGGTAAATTGGTTAATAAACTTTGAAGATTCGTAGATCAAAGTTTGAAGTGTTGCTGCTCCATATTAAAAAAAATATCTAAGTAATACTGTATTTAGAAGTATAAATTAAGTAGTATAATTTTTTTTTCCATATGTGTTTTAAATTTTAAATGGCAAGAATTTTTTACTTTAAATATCATAGATGAAATAGCAGAATATTTGCCCCAGAAAGAGTAAAAAAAAAAGTAAAGTAAGTATTTTTAAAGGTAATGAAGGCTGATATGACCGTGAAACAAAAATAAATAGAATTCATCTGTTAAAGGGAGTAGTAATCCATAATCTAACTTGTGACTGTTAAAAAATAAAATAATGCTATTTGTACAATTAAATTTATATAGAGGTTTTGAAAGGATTTTTTTTTTATGTTTACCAGTTCAAGTTTAATCCATTTCATAACTATAATAATGGAATATTCTAATTTTTTCAATACTGAGTTCATTTTTAATATACATTTGCACTATCTGTCGAAAAAATAATAAGGATTTTTTTTCAATTCATTCATAATTATAAATCGAACTTTTTATTAAAATAAAAATCATAATACATATGAGCTATTCTTAAGAATATGCTTGTCACTTTATCGGTAAAATTTTCATATACTTGTAATTTTTTTGTATTTTATTCAATTTATAAATATATATATTTTTTTGCAATCAAATCTTTACAAGATTTGAAGAAATCATAATACCAAACCATAATAAAGTTACAAAAAACTTTTACTGATAAAAATTATAGAAGACTTGTTATAGAAGATTATATACTTATTTCTTATTTGAAATAAGAACAAATGAGATTTAATAAAAATAGTTAAGTTTTCACTTTCTTTATTTGGCACCATTCTAAACACAATAATCTTATCTTTTCAATGTTATTTAGTTGATAGTTAGGGCTTAACACATGTTTAACTAATAAAATATATTTGCAACAGTTTTCTCTAACACTATACGTAGAGAGGACATTGTTTTTATTACAACACATAACTGGATCATGGAACAATTTAAGGTTAAAAAGTTTGGAATTTTTTTTAAAGGTTTGGATCAATTTTAGCAGTTGTTCCCTAAAGAGACATTTAAAAAGAAAATCCTGACCTTATTAGAGAACATCAAAACGTGCTTCTCTGAAGAAAAATGGACCATTTGGTATTTTTTCAATTTTTAATGGTTAACTTATATTAAAAAACATTCGCGAAATATTCATTGGAGAAGAAATAATTTGATATAATATAAATATAATTTATCAATTAGTTCATTAATTTACACAACAAGAATTAAACAATTTCATTTAAACAACACGAAATATATTTAAGTGGCAAGATTTTTACTCTAAAAATCTGCATATAGTTAAAAATATAGAATTTTAACGTCTAAGTAACACAATGGTTTTTAGTATTATATTCAAAATTTAATATAGGCTACAAACAGCAACTATTTTTTAGAGGATCGCAATTATATTGAGAAGGATTTCAGTTTAATTAAAATTTGTTTACATTACAGGAGTTAATGATCTTTTAATCCATCTAACAGATGTTGAAGTTCATTGTTTTTATATTTGGCTTTTATCAAAATGATTCCTTAAATTTCTCCATTTTTCCCATGAAAGAAAATATAGAAAGTGTGTTTCATTTTAGTGTACAATAACTTAATATTTACTTATAACTTAATATTTTTATTGTTTATTTATCGTTTCGAAAATTTTGTTTGCTTGTTTTTAATTGAAATTTATGATCTGCATCTAGAATTTCGTAAATCCAATACAGCTTAAAATGCTCTAAAAAGTAATATTTCTAAAAAATAATTCCATTATTTATATTATCATTTGTTTCCATCATATCCTCGTGTTTCTTCAACATTTTTTATTTTATCACAATTTATAATAAATAATAATTAATATGATTAACTAATTTTAATGTTGACAATAATTAAATATGATTAACTAATTTTAATATTAATATTGACAATAATTAAACATTATTAATTTTAATATTAACGTTGACAATAATTAAACATGATTAATTTTAATATTAACGCTGACAATAATTAAACATGATTAACTAATTTTACTATTAACGCTGACAATAATTAAACATGATTAACTAATTTTAATATTAATGTTGACATTAACTAAACATGATTAACTAATTTTAATATTAATGTTGACATTAACTAAACATGATTAACTAATTTTAATATTAATGTTGACATTAACTAAACATGATTAACTAATTTTAATATTAATGTTGACATTAACTAAACATGATTAACTAATTTTAATATTAATGTTGACATTAACTAAACATGATTAACTAATTTTAATATTAATGTTGACAATAACTAAACATGATTAACTAATTTTAATATTAATGTTGACATTAACTAAACATGATTAACTAATTTTAATATTAATGTTGACAATACCTAAACATGATTAACTAATTTTAATATTGATGTTGACAATAACTAAACATAACACATTTTAATATTAATGTTGACAATAACTAAACATAACACATTTTAATATTAATACTGACAATAATTAAACATGAAAAATTAGTTAATCAAAATTTTTTATTTTATCACAATTTATATAATCATATTTAGTTATTTACTTTACATTATGTGCATAGATATTTATAAGTAAATAAAAATAAATTTTATATTTGTAAAAATTTAAGACTAATTATATATTCTAGTAAATACATTATTTTAAAAATTAATTATGTAATAACAGCAATTCTTATTTTCTCACTTCATATAATCTATTTTTCTTCTACATTCCAAGCTTAAAAAAGGTTTCATAACCATTATGAAACTCATTCTTTACTGAAACAGAAAGATAAGAAATTTTTTTTTTCCAAGCATTCCCTGTAGCTTAAGTTGCTTAAGCTACTGAGCCAATAAGATATCTTTCCGATTAATTATTAAGAATAAAATGAAACCCAATAATCTCTTTAAAACGTTGCACATTCAGCAGATTTCAGAAAAAGGTCCAATTATCTAAACTTTATCACCTTTTTTTTTTCTCACTCATCACTGGCTCTTTTTGCAATCCTTTTTGAAAAAAAATGTAAAACACAATAAGATTTCCTTGTAATACACATTACTTCGGAAACTATTTCATTTCTTAAAATCTCAGTTAAGCTGTTGTAAATGAAAAAATAATGTGAATTAGCCACAAAAATGACTCACATTCTATGGCTTGAGGCATATTTTTCATGATTCATCAAAAGAATTGTCTTTGAAAATCGATTCTACACGATATCCTTTTTTCATTTGCCGATAGTTGTTTTCGCAGTTGATTATCCCACATATATTTGAAGGCTTTGGTATGATAAAAAAATACTACCTTTATGAAGAAAAATATTCTTTGAGGGATAAAAAAAGTATATATAGGTCACCAGATCCAAAAATAAATACATGGAATGTTGATCTTATACTCAAAATTTATTCAGACGAAGCATTTATTGTTATTAATACATCTCCCGGAATACCAGGAAGTTTTTTAGTATTTAAATTAACCAATTTATAAGCAATAATTTCAATTTCCTGGTGCAAAAGCACTGCTGATGAGTAAAAAAATTATTTTGATAAATTATTAACACATTGTTATTGTTTACACTAAGGGGAAGACAATTTCAAATAAAATGTGACATAGTAAAGCATAAAAATTGATGATTTGAAGTGATTTTTATTAAGCTTCTTCTGTCCAATTTAAAAACTAAAGCATTTCCTGTGTTTGCCAGCAATGAATACTACTAACTTAAAATAAACAAATACATAAGTATTATATACAATTATAAAATACTTATACAAAAACATAATTATTTTTAAAATTTCATATTATTTATATGATTTACCCTGATTTATATGAAATTTTACATGATTATTTATATGATTTATATGATTATTTATATGAAATTTATTTTATATGATTTTGGTTTACTCAGGGATTACTACTAGGGCTATGGGAAGTTTGAGCAATGGTTGATTCCAAAATACTGTCATTTGTGAATTTAACAAATGTTTAAATTCTATGTCGTGAATATCACACTCATTTTAGTAAGAGACCATTCTTACTTTCTAAATATATCAGAGTGTTTGGATTCAACTATAAAAAAATGTAACTAAAAAGTCCCTTTTAATTAGAAGTATTATTAAAATTATAAACATAAATTAAGTCATGACGGTTCAAATACAACACATTATTTCGAGTTAACGTTAAGCAGTTGTAAAGAGTGATCTGAAGAAAAAGAATTATACTGAGATTAAAGATTAAATAGTTTTTGTTTAAAACAATTTCCTAAAAATATACCATTACTTTTTCATGTTGATGTTGGTAAATACTTAAATCTATCTTTATTTTTGCATAACTAAAATAATATTTGCTTTTATCAACAGCAAATGCAAGTACATAGCTTAAAAGTTACTTGAAGGAATTACAGACAAAAATAAGAATAATTCTGAGTAGTTTGGATAATATTCTATTTTAAAATATTTTTCATCCCACACACAGTTTCAGCTATTAGTTTTGTAGTTAATATCATCTTTTGCAATTTATTTTATATCTTTTTTATTTTTTTGCATTCGGATTACTTTGTATTGAATAGGTCTCAATCGGCTAAAAATAAGCATTTTATAAATAATACCTAATTTTTCCTTTTTTATAATCATGCTTTCATTGTACCACATTTAAATAAAAATAAAACTTTAAATAAGCTTCTATTAATTTTGTTTGTTGATCTGTATAAAAATTGTTTTTAACTTCGTGAATTCCATTATAAAGTAAATTAAAAAGTGGAAAATGATATATCGATACTTCGCAAATAGCATTATTTTAAGTACACAAAATTAATCTTCCAAGCCTAAATATACTTTAATAAAGTTATTTTTGGAATTAAGGTTTTATTGAAATACTTCTTATAATAGAAGTATTTTAATATATATTGAAATAAATACAATAAAATAAAGATTTTTGAATACTACCCACTTTTAACCTATTTTTGGCTACTACCTAATCAAATTATTCTTACCAAGATTTGATTTCTCTTAAATTTTTAACATACAGATATACTTATTTTCCCTTATGTTATTAAAGGTATTGGTAAGTAAAGAATTATTTTAAATTTTTTACCGAAATACTAAATAGTTGTCTTCAAATTTTTATTACAGTTTAAGAATCTCTTCTCAATAAAAATAACGAAATTCATTAAATTGCTTCTTCAACAATCTATTTCAACAAGAAAAAAAGAATATATAGCAAGGAAAAATTGATTTCATAACAAATCTTGACAACAAATGCGATCATATATATATATATATATATATATATATATATATATATATAAAGAATCCGCTATTTTTTCAAATACATCACCCACTGTTACATTCGAAAGTGTCATGTTTTTTGCTCTAGAAATAAAATACTTTAATTTTCATTGTTCCATAACTAAAACTGTCATTTGATGCTTTGACACGTTTCTTATAACTTTTAAACTGTACAAAGGGTTTAGTAAGACATCGATAAGATGTGTAAAAAGAATTCCAGATATCGTATAAAATTCCACAAATCTCTTTCGCATACTACACAGATATATTGTGACAATCGAATTGGCAATTTCTATGACTAAATTTATGTTTGTTATTGAACATTTTTGATTTTCTTTCTTCATTTACTTTATAGAAGAAACTGTACTTGAACTAATAATGCTAGAAATTTGAACTTAAGAAATATCAAACATAAATAACATAAATAGGATTTGTTATTTCGTTAGCTGTGATTTTGCCAAAAGGTTAATTTACAAAAGAAATGATTATTTTATCTTAAATATTGACATATTTTTTATATCATTTTTATAAATAATAATATTCATTTTATTAATATTTTTGAATATGAAAAGATTTAAAATTTAATATTTGCATTCAAAAAACTTTAAATACTATTTCGATATTTTTGCTTATTGTCTTTATTTAATATTTTATTAACCTACATTTAACTAACATTAATTTCATTATATGAAAAATTTATTTTCGTCTAGCCTTTTTTAAAACAATAAATTCATATTTTTTTTTTAAATAACAGTAGAAAATAACTTTAAATCGGCATGTATTTATCAATAACAAATTTAAAATGACGAATATCTTTAAAATAATTTTAATCATTTTTCTTTTTAGTAAATTTGTTAAATTAAGTAAAGTAATAATCAAAAAGTTATTTCACATTAATCAAAAGTTTTAGAATTTATTTCTTCTTTTATTTAAAGTTGATCACAAAAAATACATGTCTTAAAAACGTATCTATAAATAGAAATTTCTATAAATGTCATTAAAGAAACAATTTCACAAGTTTACAAATTTAACTAGTTGGCAAGTTTTCTTATCATATTTTTAAAGTAAGTAATGTTGATAAAAGTTAAAGCTCTCATAATAATGTAGTTTAGTTGGGGTGAAGTCGAGATTGACTTGGTGGTAATGGTCCTCATTATAGGATATATTGCAATAAAAACTGGAAGGCATTGCTACATAAACTAATAAAAAATAAGGCTCATAAGGAAAAAAAATTCAGTTAACTGTAATTCACAGGCAGTGTACTTATTTATATGTGGTGGATAATTGATCATCACTTGAGATTTAAATATTGAAATGCAAATTATTAAAAGAAATGTAATCTAGGACTTCAAATTCCTTTGAAAATATAATTCCTGTTCAAAAGCATATTTCTAAAGCAGCCTTGAACCTTTTTTTATGCATGCTGATAGTGAAAATTTAAAAATATATATATTTTAAGAACATGTTGCAGGCTAAGAGAGAAAAAAACTCCCAATATATTTATTAAGATAAATATATTATTCATTAAATCACGTATCTGATTTATTAAATCTGATGTTATTAAGTTACAACTTTTTTTAGGAATTTTGAAGGTAATAAAATGTTAATATATTTGTAATAGTTTATTTTATTTTCCAAGTACATTTTTATTACATGTGCCAATTATTGTAGGGATAAATAAATCTCCGAGGGAGTAATTAATTTAAAAAGGAAAAAAAATGTATTAAGTTTCATAATTATAAAATATCTTTGGGTACATTTAAATAATTATTCATAATTTTTGTCTGTAATTGAATCGAATTGATAAAACATTCAGCAACACATCCAGTGAATTATTTGCATCTTATATTATCATATACATACTTTATGATATTAATATATTACAAGTCCCTGAACTATTTAAAAGTTTGGTGTATTTAGCTTGATTGATTGTAGCTGATGCATTTAGCCTGATTGAAAAGCCTTAAATTCATCATCTATAAATGCAAACTTATCCATTCATTTCCAATTTATTAAATTCTCTGCTAGGTTAGATACCTTCTCTCGTACAAGCTGTTTCAATTATTCCCCGAGATGGAAGGACATGCAAGTAGCCTTCCTTTCAATAATCAATTCGCCAGGAGACGTGATGGTACAAGTCTATATTCCTACATATTGTCCTAAACAACCTGGAGTTAATAGCTCGACTAAGAATTTCATTAACAATTTTTTCCGCTTCATTCATCAGGAAGTTAAATCACAAAGCTTCTTTACAGTTAGATACTTCTGATGTACTGTACAGGCTGAGCCAAACTTCTGGCACAGTAACTTCCTTTAATTTCTCAATCACTTCTAAGTTGGCCATGTTCTCAACATCGACGTTCTTCGATAAATTTGCTTTAGTCTAAGCTATGTGTTAGAAAATGCTGAACTATCTGGTCATTCGTGTGAGCCAAAGCAACAAAGAAGCTCTTTTTTCAATTCCTACTACTAGTTCACGCTCTCCCTATATATAGCTTGTTCAAATTTTCAATCGTTAATAAAATACTTTTTATTCTTCCACTGAAGTTCAAATACATTTTTTTGAACTTTTAGTGGATGACACTTGATGTTAATACAGTTTTTTCAAATATTAATTCATTAATTAAATTTAATTAATTTTTAATACTTTAAATAGAGTTTTAGCAGTTTGTAATGAAAATTGAAGTCAACAGGCGGTAGCTCAATCGGTAAAAAGCAAGGATTTTAGTATTTTTCACGTGAAGATGAAGAATGTGAGTTCAATTCTTGCGAAAATCAATAAGTTTTCGAAATTTTTTTTAATAAAAAGTAACTAAAATAAAATTTTTCTTTGTCGACCTAAGTAGGAATTGACTTAATTTTTTTTTTTATATATTACTTGTTTTAAATGCTCTTCTTCTCAAAGTTGAGTAGTGCAGTATAGTAACTCAAGTCAGATGATTTACCAAGTTGAAATGCAAGAACATCTGAATTTCTTTACATCTTCTATAACTTACTTTTTAATATCGTTGACCATATAAGGCAAAAGACATTATAGAATAACCAACCCCTTCAAAAGTTTAAAATTAAAGCAAATAATATTCTTTAAGCTACAACATGTCACTAGGCGTTATCATTTTCTTTTTCTGAATTTTTTAAGGGAAAAACTCAAAATCTCAAAAACGTTCAGCAGCTTATAAATATTATTTTTATATTTTAAATATTAATAAAGGGAAAGTTTAGAAAGTTTTATAGCTTCATTTAAATTTATAAACGTGCTCCACATAAAGGCTATGGTGATAGTTCAAAGAAAGGGGAATATTAGAATATTTTACTCTAAAACAATACAATGTTCTACACTACAACATTACAATGTTCTACACTACAACATTACAATGTATCTATATTCTATGTAATACAATATTCTTTAAAATAAATTGAAAATATTCTATAAACATTCTTTGTCATATTCTAATTTTCTTCTTTTTCTTTTTGGTTGCCATGGTACACTCGAATTATCAATGCAATAATTTTTGTTTATTTCTATTTAATTTGAAAATTTACTTGTTTAAAAGCTTTCATTTATTTTTAATTTCCTTCTCTTGAATAAACTTTTTCTAACTAGTTAATTAACTTTGAAAATTAATTTACTTAATTTGTTTTTTTAATACCATCACTATTTAACTCCTGAATTTTTTTTCTTGATTTAACAGAATAAGATTTTGTTATTTGAATTGCTTTTATTTTCATTTTGTAATTTTGTAGAAGAAATAAAATGTCTTTTTCAAAAAGTATGTTTTGGGTATCATCTGGGTATTGGTAGAAAATTTCCAGGGATTTTCTAATGAAATATGTTAGCTGTAAATTGTTACAAATAAAGCATTTTGAACTTTGATAACTGTTAATATAACTTAAATGTATTTAAAAAGTTGTAATTAATAAAATTCGAAAGATATTCAAGGAGTTATGAACTGCCAAGTTTTCATACTCGTTCTTAAAATTCGAATAATATATTTGTAAAATTTTAGTTCAACAATTATATAATCATAATACGTATCATTTTAATGTCGCTAAGTTTTTAAAAAATAAAAATCCATTAAAATACTAGATTGTTACTTAAGTACTACATTACAATTAGTTAAAGGATTACATAGAATCTTTATTTAACACTAACAGATATTAAACTGCGTTGTCAGGTTACAGGAAATAAAACATTTTTATTAAGTTTTATGAAAAAATATTATTTGCGCAGAATTAAAGAATCGAGATTTTAAATAACTGATCTTAAATAATGTCATTTGGCAATAATCCTACCAAAAAATTTCAATATTTTTAAATATAGCATTTATTTGTAAAAATAAAATTGTGTTAGTTTGAGAAATAAATTAAAATTACTGGTGCAGATTCTATGCCTTAATTTTTTTACAATAACTTACAGCACCAATTAGTTTATAAGAGTGGCTCCATCTGGTGGCTTAAAAATTTGATGGAAAAAAATATTTATCTCATTAAAAAATTAATGAAATATTAATTTTTCATAATTTTTAACTATGAATTTTTGGAATGAAATAACATTCAGAAAAAAAACTTAAATTCTAAATTTTATAGCTTTTAAGTTATATGTTAACACATAACTTAAAATACAATGCATACATAGTGTATATATAAAATACATGTTTATACATATGCGTATTTGTATACATATGTATATTTATAAAATACACATATAGTGTATTTTCGAGCATATCTATGTATTTATATATTATTGCAATTGTAGTAGAGTAATATAATGCAAGGAATGATTATATGGAAAATTAAGCATTACATGAAATACTCCATTTAAAGCATTTGAAGTCTAGTCTGCCTATATAATGGGAAGCATTCTGTTTTCTATTCACATAAATTTGCAGTAAGTTATACGAATCTGAGAAGAAAGAGGCGAATCAGGACAAGTCTGTAACAATTTGCATGAGTAGGTAATGAACGAAACTTTCCCTCTCATCGCATAAATGATAATGCTTTGGATTGTTGCCAAAGAGGTCTGATGCTTGAATCACTCAAAATACGAATTAGTTAAGCCCTCTTCTCCATAATTAGACATCTATCGTACCAAAAGATTAACCCCCTGACAGTTTGTGACGTATCGTATACGTGCATAGTATTTGCAAATGTTGAAAGTTCAAGCAGGGTTTCAAATTTGTATACAATATATGTTCAAATAAATAAAAAGTATGCCAAAGATTTTAGAATTTTCAAAGTACTATTTGAATGTATACCAAAATTCAGAAGAAAAGATATCAAAATCGATGATTGGTTGTTATATAGGGGATATTGAAAGATAATCGAGAAGAATTTTAAAAGCACATATAAAAAAATTTAACTTATTTAATATATAGTTGACAATATGGAGAATAAAATTTTATTGAACCAAAGAAAATTTTGGAGGTATTTTATATAATAATTTAAAAGAGCTACAATACTTTGTATTTAATTATTAAATACGACATTAGATAAAGTTTTAAATTAATGTTTTATGTATTAATAAATGTTTTTTATTTTTATTTTGTGCTATATAATACATATAAACTAATTCGTGGAATGTTTTATCGGAACTTAATTTTTAATTGCAACGTGGAGAAAATATAGTAACACAACGAACTGCTTGAATTGTTGTTGTGGTAGACATTTCAAATAACCTATTTTTTTTGCAAAGTACGCTGGAAAGTCTTCAGACAAAGCTTTCTATTTTATACTCTTAACATTAACCGAAAACTACATAATCCCACTTATATCATTGATGAATTGTAAATAAATCAAGTGAAAATCTTTTAAATTTTAAAATATTGTTTTGATTTAATGGAGGCACATGCGTTAGGCACCATTATTATAATATTTAAAATATTTTATTTTGTCATAATATATTAAAGATATATTTAAGAAACTGATACAAAGTAGATAAAGAAAGTTCTATGCATAATGATGAATTAAAACAAATAAGTAAAATAATTTTCGAGCTGAAAGTCAATTAAAAAAGATATATATTCGATTACAAAATTGATCAAATTTATCTCTAAAATGTATTTCATGAATTTTATTAAAGTTTTTATCGATTAATATAGTTAAAAGCAAATGTATTTAATCTACCATGAAATACATTCTAAGACAAAAACACTTAGATGGAGTTATTTGCTTGTAATTGAATTTCATATGCAAATACCTTTCAATCCAACATGCCAATTATTGAATTTTGGTAGACAATGATTGAATAGTTGAAGCTACAAAGCTTTACAATTGAAAATCTGGTTAGCGTTTAAATAAGAATAAATTAGAATTTTAGCACATAATTTGCATTCGAATTAGATTCCGTTTACTCATTTTAATTCCACCAACGCCTTGGATACAGATTGACAAAGTATATGAACGCGTCACCATTTCAGAACTGCGTGGAAAAAGTGGAATTGCGTTTGCTGAAGCAGGTTTGTCAAATCGAAGGATCGCTTGACATGTGGGTCCAAAAGAGATACCATAATTCTACAATTTTGGCAGGAATGGCTGAATCGTAGCAGAACACAATACTAAGAAAGCAGCTATCATTATACAAAGATAGCAGAAAGATTCTCAGAGTCACACCCAACACAATCTGTTTGTCATTACTAATTATCTGACTTGTAACTAGAACATCAAGAGCAGTGGCAGGTGATTCAGTATGGGGTGCGAGCTCCCCGTACATATTTTACTCACTATACCTTCCCTGTGCACATCGGCACAAGTGGCTTTGCAGTGATAGCGCGCTTGTTTGACCTGATGTGTCACTGATTGTTATAACATTGTATTCAGAGATGAATCCCGTTTCAAACTAAGTCCCGATGACCAGCGAAGAAATATGATGTCCAGGTCTGTGGTGGGGGGATAATCTGAGAGTCATCCGCCACACAGACCAAATTATGGTCTGTTGTGCCATATCAATGCTTGATAGCTGGACGTCTTTGGTTGTCATACGTGACACCCTAACATAGCAAATCAATGGCATTTTCTACACCAAAGTATGTTGTTTTCCTTTTCATGGCAGTCTTAGGCTTTCCTTTTAAAAAGATAATACCAGGCTACTCACAATAATCATTTCTATTGATTGTCTTCATGCTTGTTAAACGCTTTCCCGGCCAACTAAAACGTAAGATCTCTACGGCATATTTAAGGTCTGAAGAAAATGCGCGCCTCAGACCATCCCAGAATCTTGACAATTGGAGAAAATACGAGGAAAATCTTGTAGGAAGATTATCGTCTACTGTACTAATCAATATCAAACCAAATATTAGCTTGTATAAATGCTAAAATAGGGTTTTCGTCTTATTAATTGATTTGTTAAATGTAGGCACACACACACACATATTATATTCTCGTTAGATCACCGAAGTCAAGCCTCATTGGGCGCGGTCAGTACTTGGGTGGGTGACCACCTGAGAACACCGCGGGCCGTTGGCATTCTTAAATTTGGGACCTGAATGGCCGAGTGTCCAGCGCTCTGGCGCTCGGTGCCACAGGTTTCGGGATCGAATACCGGCGGTGCCATGGATGTTTATAGTGGTTCGGAATCCACTTTAAGCAGTAGGTCCCTGTCTCCTACGACTGTAAGAGCGTCACAGAGCCAAAGTCAGACTTCTACCTACGGGTGCTCCATCACAACAGAAGCTGATTCCTTCCCCTTCAATTATGAGTACGTATGGGCTCGTGGGCTTGGCCAGCCAAGTGGGATAAGAAACAACAACAATATTTTCACCTCATTGAAATAACTCCTTGGCGCATCTTATTTTTTTCAAAGCTATTTTTTCCAACTTTTAACTATTTTTACAGACATTTAATCTTTTAGACAAAATTTTAAAAAAATGATTAAATCATATAAAATCTTGTTCAGATAGACTGATGATTAGATATGCGTTTGTAAGTCAAAATTAATTGCTGCATATAAATCGAAAGTTTTCTAAAAACAAAACAAAATTGTATAAAACAGGCATGAGCGAAAGAAAATTCTAGAAATGAACTTAAAATATTAATCTTTTAAGGTTTTGTACTAAACCTTTTATAAATTTAAATATTTTATTATCCACGTTGAATTGTTTAGTGTTTCCTCTGAAATAATAGTGACATTTTGAAGCAAAAATTGTTACTTAAAAAAAGTGGATTTCGCGAAGAAATAAAAATAGGAAAGGAGAAACCAAACAAGTGCTGACATTTAAAAAGATATTCATCTTCCTTGGGTCGTAAATTAATCATACTTTTCAAGAAAGTTTGATGTATTTTATTTATTGTTTTTGAAGAGAGAAAAAAAAATACCAAATACTAAATCAAACGGCTGCTATTAAGGATAAAATGAAAAACAATTTCCGGGTGCAGGCGTTAATATAAATGCTTTATTTGAGTGAAAATTGCGTTTCTGACGCCTTCTTTATTCATTTTAAAATCATCGACTTTCCATTAGGAAAGCAACAATAATACTTATTTCTTTATTCGTATATATTGTATATTTTTATAATCAAAGTGAGTCGTTACTCATAAAATTTCGTAATAACTTTTTTCCTTAATGGTATTAATCAAATGTCACAGAGTTGCTTTTTTAAAATAATTAATCATTGGAAAAAGTAAAATACTGCAAAGACTTGCCTTTTTTAAACTATTCTCTTTCAAAAGTTGTCCGGGATATAAATTTCTTTTTTTAATGTCTAGTAATACAGTGTCATTTCAAAATAATAATCTGCATATTAATTTTCTTTTGCGAATTTACATGATATTAATTTTTTTTTATTAACAGAAAATTTTATTTGGGATTTAAAATATTATTAACTGCATTTTGAAGCATATTTGACACGAATTTTATTTTAAAAAATTATAACATGGAGTGAATTTTATTTAGGGGCATAAATCTAACTCTGCTATCTTATTTAGTGATATAAATCTAGCTGTTATCTTACTTAGTGAAAAGGTGTTTTTTTACTATCATTTATAATGGGTCAATGTGTCAGTAATAGCCTGTGTATTTACAGGCAAAGTTTAAATTTAACTGTTTCACACAAACTTTATTTTAAAAAAAATTATAACATAGAGTGAATCTTATTTAGGAGTATAAATCTAACTCTATTATCTTATATAGTGATATAAATTTAACTCTGTTATCTTACTTAGTGAAAATGGATTTTTTACTGTCATTTGTAATGGATCTATGTCAGTGGTAGTCTGTGTATTTACTGACAAATAGTAAAAATGATAAGAAGAAAGAAAGTAACTAAATCACAATAATTAAATCACCGTTCATCTTAGTTTTGATGACATACTAAGACAAAACTAAATAACAGCAGACAGAAATGCCATTTAAACATACGAGTGAAAAATTCAATCATTTTATGAGAAAAATTATATATATTATGTATAATAAATTTTTAATTTTGCACCTGGGCATCAGTATATTAACAATCACACTCCCCCCCAAAAAATAATAAAATTTTTTTTACTAAGGTGAGAAATGAACATTTGTTTATCACATCATTATACTGAACATGTGATATTGTCAATATTCATTTATTTAAAAAGTTATTACTTTACAATGAAAAAATATTCATTCTTTAGTTAATTAGAAAAAATTGTGAGAGACTGAAATTTTTAAACATGAATAAAAATAATAATTAGTTGTAATAATAATAAGTTAAATAACAATAATAAATAAGTTAAATCATAACAATAAATAATAAGTAAAAATAATTAGTTTAATAATAATAAATTTTAAGCAGGAATTAAAATAATAAGTAACATGAGTAAAAATAAGTACAAATTCTTACATAAAGGTAATAAAGGAGAATAAATAGGATGTACACAATATATCAAATATTTATAGGGATATTAATAAGCTGAATCCAAAAAAAAAAAAAAAGCAAGGAATGATTCATTCTATATTGATATAAATCCTAACCCAATAATAAAACATGAAGGGGAACATAGGTTCGAATAGGTTGGTTGTTAGCATTGTAGTCATTACTGATTTGAGAAATAAGACCCGATGACAATTGTCACATCATCTTGCATCTACAATCAGTTTGTTTAGCAGGAGTATTTTAAGGTTTCTCCCATACGACATACAAATGCGAGTCATTTGTACTTGAAAATATTCCCGGAAGTCAATAGTTTTCTCTCTACTCCTCAATAGATTGTTAATTGAATTCATAAGTAGAACACGAAGTCTTCAATGCATTGATCCCTTAACGGATTATACTCATATTTCATATTCATAGAACAGAACATCAAGGGCTAATTCGTGCAAAAATCTTTAATTCTGGACTAATATTAGTAATTTGGTAGACCTTACATTATTCCAGTTGATTGGGGTGGCTGGTTGGTGGGGTTTACGGGCACAAGATCCAGATTTGACTATGCTGCAAAAAACAATGGTATTTTTTGGGAAGTCAAATTCTATCAGAATCAAATTCTACAGAACAATCAAATTCTATCAGAAGCGAAAGCCAAAGGGATGTGTTGCTCAAACGAGAGTCGTACCTCTAGTTGGACTCAATCCCCAGGATCCTCTTTTCCTGGGACACGGGTCGCCAATCACGGCAAACAGGTGGGTCAGAAAACTGACATTGTTAGTGAAACCAAATATGTCAGATTAAATAAAACATAAATAAAAATAAAGATACCTATAAATTGTTAATCAAACAAAACATCCGAATAACAAAAATAATTTTAAGAAACGATTGAAATAAAACTAAGAAATGACGAAAAGAAACTAATGGGTGCTGAAGACAAGATCAAAGACAAAAGGTATACATCGGCAATGAGACGTAAGGAATGATATGATATAATAAAGAGGTCTGGTTTCTAGACGATGAAAAGGAAAAAAAGAACAAAAGAATGAAGAAAAAGATCATTGGGTCACCCCGGAGTCATGACACCTGTACACATCTAAAGAAGATGCACCCCAGAGAGGTTGCATTATTCTAAGACAAACGCGAGTTCACTCATGACATCGGACATTTGACAAAAGTCATTCTATCACAATTTCATGCTGTTTTACAGACATTTGTCTGGATTTTAATCAGTACAGAAAAAATATTTCGAGAAGCTGCGTACTATTTGTGGTTTATTGCCATCTGTACTTATTTTGAAAACAATAAAAGTAAAAGTGAAGACATTTTTAGCGACAATAGCGGCGTATGGTAGGTTGATTTCGAAAACTATGGCGAGGAATTGGGTGATAATGTGCAATATGAAAGGCTAAATTTATACTTTACAATAGGGACCTTAATTCTTACAAGGGATATTTTTGTTTTTATTAAAAAAAAATTTCTGAAACAAAATACATTTTACAATGTATACACAATACAATGTATTAATCCTTTAACGGATTATCCTAATACACTCATATTTCATATTTGTATCTTTCAGAACATCAAGGGTTAATTCGTGTAAAAATCTTTAATTCTGGACTAATATTAGTAATTTGGTAGACCTTGCATTATTCTAAGGCAAACACGAGTTCACTCATGATACAGGACATTTGGCAACAGTCATTTTACTTTGATTTCCTGTTGTTTTACAGACATTTATCTAGATTTTTATCAGTACAGAAAAAATATTTTCGAGAATTTGCTAATTACTTGTGGTTTATTGCCATCTGTATTTATTTTCCGTTATTGTTTTCAAAATAAGTAAAAGTAAACACATTTTTAGCGACAATAACAGAGTATCATGGGTTGATTTAGAAAACTATGGTGACGAATTGGATGATAATGTGCAATACGAAAGGCTAAATTTATACTTTAGAATGTAAAACAGGACCTTAATTCTTACATTGGGTATTTTCGTTATTATTAAAAAAATTGTTCTAAAACAAAATGCATTTTAAAATTCATACTATTTCTAGGTATGAATTGAAGATTTATAACATCAATGATTTTTTTACTCGAGTACTCGAATTTTTGTAATGCATTTCTGTGGAAATTATTTTCTAGATATAAATGAAATTAGTTGCATTCTTAAGCACTAAAAATTTCATAAATTTAAAACAATAATAATAAATAATATAGATGATACTAAAATTTATTTGGAGCCATGAACAAATTTGTTACTTTTGAATACATTTTGAAATTACACTGTGCAAAAATTTCCTTTCATTATTAAAGGTCATCCTAAGACGAATCTGAATCAATTCACATTTTCCGATACATAACGCATTTACGAAATGTGAATTGTTTCAAATAAAACACAGTAAATATTATCAAATATTAAATCTACTTCAATATTTATTTTCAGTAAAATTAAAAAAAAAAAAAAAAAAAGAAGAATTCACACAAAACATTTGCTCCCCGAAATAGATGATAATGATGTTTCACAGTTCATTACGATGTCTGCAGTAGAGGTGGTGTACAGTACATCGAAAGAAATATGACATGAAAAATGATGATAAAAATAATATTGGTTAGTATTTTTGGGGAAAAGCATACGACTCGACTCCGAGCTGTACCTGATCTATAAATAACAGTAATGCATCAAGTCTCACCTATTCCAGAATTCGTATGTAGCTGTTGTGGAGAGACGTAAAAATGAATGTTCATGGCGATATCAATAAGTCACAGAAAATGAGCTTAATCTGCTGTCCCTAGTCATATAGAAAAAAAAAGGGAAAAATAAAAAAAAAAATCCCAAAAAAGCATACTACCATCTTTTATCCCTTGCAATTTTTTCACCAGAGCGTTTCGAATAATAGTTAATATACAGTGGTTATTTATTAGCCATGGAACTGATTGTATTCTATTATGATAATTTATATTGTAACGTAATGTATAGAAAAAGTAATTAATGGATTTCGTCTAGTTGACAGGTAATGGTGGTTATCTAAAACGCATTATTCATTTATGGTGAATCCAATCTATGAGCTTCATTCTAATTCAAATGACGCTAAAATGTGTAAAAGGGATTATTTCAACGAATTTATTAAATAATGCAAATGTATAATTTTTAATGTTCTTTTATAGCATTTATTTGCATGATTTATAATTGAAAGTTCCTTTTAAATGTAGCTTTTTTTTATAAATATTCATTGGTTTACTGTAAAAATCTAGGCTGAATTTTATGGATTGTTCACTACAATAGCCATGAATTTCATTTTAAAGATTTCTATTTAATGCTATGAATGTAATTAAATGTTTTTTAAAATAACATCAAATAAAAACATAAAATAACATTTACATAAACAAATAATAATAAATGTTATTTTACAAGTGCTCACTTGAATAGCTCCAATATGGATGAATTACAGTTTTAAATTACATCAATTTCAAGAGATAATAAAAAGCATATTTTTAAGATACACTCAATACACAATGTACAATATACACTCAACAATGTTATCATTTTTCTCAATTTTATGAGTTCAAAAAATAAGTAAAAGAATGTAAGTAAAAGAAAACAATAAAGGCGAAATAAAGGGCAAATAAAATAAAGGTAATGATTGCGTATGAAATATTTGTTTAAAAACAGTTGCTTATTAAAATTATGAAAAATAGTATATGCATCCCAAAAACATTTGGTAATTGGCACTCTTTTGAAAATTGAATATTAATGCCTACATTTAAATTTAGAAAACTAATGAAATATATATTGTTTGAGACATTGTACGATTTATTTAAAGAAAGGTTATCATTTGCAGCTCTAAAAGCAAAAATTATTCAAATAAAAGAAAAAAAATATATTTCGACATTACTCAAATATACAAAAACCTTATCTTGGTGCTGATAAGTTCATTTCTTCATAATATGATTGAAATAAAATTTGTCTTCATTGACTTTATTATTTAATAAGGATGTCCTTTTTTTGTATGATAGTTTTGATAATTCTAATTAACTGCAATTTTTAAACTATTTATTATTCGGTAAATTGTTAAATTATTTATTACTGTGATAATTTATTACGGTAGGCATATTATAAATATACGAAAACAATAAAAATAAAATAAAGGTAATGATTGCGTATAAAACATTTCTTTAAAAACAGTTGCTCTTTAAAAGGTATGAAAAATAGTATAAGCACCCCCAAAAAGTTAAATGAAAAAAAAAAATAATTGTTACTCTAGATGGTTTTGAATATTAATGCTTACATTTAAATTTAGGAAACTAATAAAAATAATTCGACACTGTTTGAGACATTATGAGATTTATTTAAAAAAAGAGTATCATTTGCAGCTCTAAAAGCAAAAACTATTCAAATAAAAGAAAAAAAAATGGATTTTGACATTACTCCAATATGCAAAAGACTCTTGATTCTGACAAATGCATTTCTTCATAACACGATACAAATAAAATTTGTCTTCATTAACTTTATTATTTAATAAGGATTTCGTTTTATGTATTATAGTTTTGATAATTCTAATTAACTGCAATTATTAAAATATTTATTAGGTAAAAAGCTTATATGCATGAATTTGGAAGTTAATATCAGAACAAATGTTCCGACATTTAATTATAACTCTTAGAGTTTTAATCTAATAGAAAATATATTCTATCAAAGTGGTACATAATTTAAAATCTTGGCGAATTACTCAATCATAAAGTTTCCTTTGTTTGAAATTCATTTCTCAATTACTCTACATTAAAATATTTTTCGGAAGAACAATAAAACAATATACTGTATGAAATACTTAAAACTCATCTTTATAATAAAATATTTATTAGGTAAAAAGCTTATATGCATGAATTTGGAAGTTAATATCAGAACAAATGTTCCGACATTTAATTATAACTCTTATTTTAATCCTCGCGTTTTTAAAAATCTTGGCTTTCAATCATAAAGTTTCCTTTGTTTGAAATTCATTTCTCAATTACTCTACATTAAAATATTTTTCGGAAGAACAATAAAACAATATACTGTATGAAATACTTAAAACTCATCTTTCTATCAAAGTGGTACATAATTTAAAATCATGACAAATTACTCTATCCTCACGTTTCCTTTCTTTGAAATTCATTTCTCAATTATTCTACTTTAAAATATTTTTTCTCAAGAACAATAAAACAATATACTGTATGAAATACTTAAAACTCATCTTTCTATCAAAGTGGTACATAATTTAAAATCTTGACAAATTACTCTATCCTCGCGTTTCCTTTGCTTGAAAATGATTTCTCAATTACTCTACATTAAAATATTTTTCTCAAGAACAATAAAACAATATACTGTATGAAATACTTAAAACTCATCTTTCTATCAAAGTGGTACATAATTTAAAATCTTGACAAATTACTCTATCCTCGCGTTTCCTTTGCTTGAAATTCATTTCTCAATTACTCTACATTAAAATATTTTTCGGAAGAACAATAAAACAATATACTGTATGAAATACTTAAAACTCATCTTTCTATCAAAGTGGTACATAATTTAAAATCTTGCCAAATTACTCAGTCCTCACGTTTCCTTTCTTTGAAATTCATTTCTCAATTACTCTACATTAAAATATTTTTTCTCAAGAACAATAAAACAATATACTGTATGAAATACTTAAAACTCATCTTTCTATCAAAGTGGTACATAATTTAAAATCTTGACAAATTACTCTATCCTCACGTTTCCTTTGCTTGAAAATGATTTCTCAATTACTCTACATTAAAAATATTTTTTCTCAAGAAAAAAACAATGATTTCTCAATTACTCTACTTTAAAATATTTTTTTCTCAAGAACAATAAAACAATATACTGTATGAAATACTTAAAACTCATCTTTCTATCAAAGTGGTACATAATTTAAAATCTTGACAAATTACTCTATCCTCGCGTTTCCTTTGCTTGAAAATGATTTCTCAATTACTCTACATTAAAATATTTTTTCTCAAGAACAATAAAACAATATACTGTATGAAATACTTAAAACTCATCTTTCTATCAAAGTGGTACATAATTTAAAATCTTGACAAATTACTCTATCCTCGCGTTTCCTTTGCTTGAAAATGATTTCTCAATTACTCTACATTAAAATATTTTTCTCAAGAACAATAAAACAATATACTGTATGAAATACTTAAAACTCATCTTTCTATCAAAGTGGTACATAATTTAAAATCTTGACAAATTACTCTATCCTCGCGTTTCCTTTGCTTGAAAATGATTTCTCAATTACTCTACTTTAAAATATTTTTTTTACTCAAGAACAATAAAACAATATACTGTATGAAATACTTAAAACTCATCTTTCTATCAAAGTGGTACATAATTTAAAATCTTGACAAATTACTCTATCCTCGCGTTTCCTTTGCTTGAAAATGATTTCTCAATTACTCTACATTAAAATATTTTTTCTCAAGAACAATAAAACAATATACTGTATGAAATACTTAAAACTCATCTTTCTATCAAAGTGGTACATAATTTAAAATCTTGACAAATTACTCTATCCTCGCGTTTCCTTTGCTTGAAAATGATTTCTCAATTACTCTACATTAAAATATTTTTTCTCAAGAACCATAAAACAATATGTATGAAATACTTAAAACTCATCTTTAAAAGAGATGAAAAATGAAACCCGATTCCAATGATGCATTAAAAAGTATTGGAGGATATAAATTTCAGGAAAGGTTCCTACTTATAAAAAGAAACCCAAAATGGTACGGAGTTTCATAAGTTTTTAAAACAAAACCTTTTTGAAGAGTTTCTATTCTTAATTTCATCCTAAATTTCAATGCAGTAAGATGTTTACCATTAAGGCTGTCCTTTTCCGATGAATCTCTCAGAAGTCTGGAGCAGAAAACACGTCACAACCGGAGCCATTAGTTATTTTTAACGGTTTGCGTTACGTTTTTCTCCAATATTTTCTCATAAGACTTCGTGTAATTTTATTCATTTTCTTTCAACCACATTTACACTCGCAAATAGGACCTCGCTAAATTAGGTGAAAACCGATTTATTGATTTTAGCCTCCAAGCATTCACTCTAAACAAAACTTTCATCAAGATTCAATTTTTTTATTATTTTTTTTACTCCACATTACTTTTCTTCCTAACTAATTTTTACAAAGCTCCATTTTTAGTTCATTATTTTTGTCCCCGCTCATTCTTTTTATTACAGTTATGTAAAAAAGTGCCAGGCCCACGGGCTAAAAAGCGAAAGTAAGTGAAATCTTTATTACAATTTTCTTCTCCACCATTCATTACAGTGAGACACTTTTGTCAAAACGTTTTTGCACTGTCAAGTCTTTTTAGGAATCGCGAAGTTTATTAATTTTAATGAAGAATATGGATTTAAATGATTATACATTTCTACGTGAAGCAAAGAGACTCTTGGTTCTTTTTAAAAGAAATTCCGTAACAGAACAACGATTTTACGCTTTTTTTTTCTTAATTCTTTCTTAGTTTTATCAATCATTCCATTTCATTTAGTACGGATCTTCCTTCTCTTCTTCTTTTTTTTCACACTTTTTAACTTAATGCTTCTTTCCTGTACAATATGAGAAGTTTGATGGATTTTAAGAAGTATTTATTTTTCTTCATTGCTCCACGCCTGACCTTCAGTTTGAGCATTAAGTTACGGGACTATTAAACGATCACTCTTACAATTTCAAATGATTTCTAAAAGAAATTTACACGTCACAAATTAAGCAACTCCATCGAGAATTGATTTTAACGTTTTCTTTTTATAAATCGAATGTATTTTTTTCGTACCATTTCGAAAAGAAAAAAAAAACATAATACTACACATATACATTTTCTTTCATTTTGAAAATTTTTACAAAAAATTTTCATTAAAACAAATCATAGTAATTATTACAGTATTTTAGTAAAATATGATTGCTATTATATCATAATATAATGATTATATACTAATTATATGATATATGCTAATATGATTATATACTAATTATATGATATATGTTAATATGATTATATGCTAATTATATCATACTGATTACCATTATCATTTCAAAAGAAAAAAAACCCATAATACTACACACATAAATTTTCACTCCTTTTGAAAACTTTTAGAAAAAAATATTTATTAAAATAAAAAATTATAGCTTATTGAGTTGAAATAAAGAGCTTTTAATGTATTTTAGTAAAATACGATTACTATTATATTATAATATAATGATTATATATAATATAATAATGATTATATACTAATTATATGATACTCATTATCATTTCAAAAAGAAGAAAAAACAACCCATAATACTACGCACATACATTTTCATTCCTTTTGAAAAATTTTACAAAAAATCTTCATTAAAACTAATTAAAACAAAAAAATTATAACTTATTGAGTAGAAATAAAGAGCTTCATATGTATTTTAGTAAAATATGAGAAGTTTGATGGATTTTAAGAAGTATTTATTTTTCTTCATTCCTCCACGCCTGACCTTCAGTTTGAGCATTAAGTTACGGGACTATTAAACGATCACTCTTACAGTTCCAAATGATTTTTTAAAAAAAATTTACACGTCACAAATTAAGCAACTTCATCGAGAATTGATTTTAACATTCTCTTTTTATGAATCGAATGTTTTTTTTTCGTATCAATTCGAAAAGAAGAAGAAAAAAAAAAAAAAGCATAATACTACACACATACATTTTCTTTCCTTTTGAAAACTTTTACAAAAAATATTCACTAAAACAAAAAATTATAGCTTATTGAGTTCAAATAAAGAGCTTCGTATGTATTTTAGTACAATATGAGAATTAAGAAGGAATTTAAGAAGTGTTAGAAGTACTGGATTTTAAGAAGTAATTATATTTCTTCAGTCCTCCACGCCTGACCTTCAGTTTGAGCATTAAGTTACGAGACTATTAAACGATCACTCTTACAGTTTCAAATGATTTCTAAGAAAAAAATTTACACGTCACAAATTAAGCAACTTCATCGAGAATTGATTTTAACGTTCTCTTTTTATGAATAGAATGTTTTTTTTCGTATCAATTCAAAAAGAAGAAGAAGAAGAAAAAAAAAAGCATAATACTACACACATACATTTTCTTTCCTTTTGAAAACTTTTACAAAAAATATTCACTAAAACAAAAAAATTATAGCTTATTGAGTTCAAATAAAGAGCTTCGTATGTATTTTAGTACAATATGAGAATTAAGAAGGAATTTAAGAAGTGTTAGAAGTACTGGATTTTAAGAAGTAATTATATTTCTTCATTCCTCCACGCCTGACCTTCAGTTTGAGCATTAAGTTACGAGACTATTAAACGATCACTCTTACAGTTTCAAATGATTTCTAAAAAAAATTTACACGTCACAAATTAAGCAACTTCATCGAGAATTGATTTTAACGTGAATCGAATGTATTTTTTCGTATCATTTCGAAAAAAAAAAAAAAAAAAAAAAAAGCATAATGCTACACACATACATTTTCTTTCCTTTTGAAAACTTTTACAAAAATTATTCATTAAAAGAAATTAAAACTATAGCTATTGAAAAAAAAAGGGGAAAAAAACTATAGCTTATTGAGTTGAAATAAAGAGCTTCGCATGAGAAACACAATGAGAAATTTGATAGATTTTAAGAAGTATTTATTTTTCTTCATTCCTATAAGGCTGACCTTAGTCTCGTAACTTAATGATTTTAAAATTTTTTTTTAATTTATAAATTTAAAATTTTTAATTATTTAATTTTTAAAAATTTTTTTAAATTTTTAATTAATTTTTTTAATATTTTAAAATCACTTTAAAAAATTAACACGTCACAAATTAAGCAACTTCATCGAGAATTGATTTGAACGTTTTCTTTTTATGAATCGAATGTATTTTTTTGTATCATTTCAAAAAGAAGAAAGAAAAAAAAAAACCATAATACTACACACATACATTTTCTTTCCTTTCGAACATTTTTACAAGAAAATATTCATTAAAACAAAAAATTATAGCTTATTGAGTTGAAATAAAGAGCTTCTTATGTATTTTATAAAGACAGTATTTTTTCAAGGCAATGTAAATGATCTTTATAAGGTTGTATTTTATTCCTAAATTTTTCGTCTATTTAATAAAAAAATCTCTTCAATTTGCAACTACGTTTTACTTAAAAACTTTTAAATGTCTTTATCAATATTTTTTATAAACTGTCTGTTCTGTTTGTTTGTGAAACTGTTCTGTTTTAGAGCATAAATTTTTGAATTAAGCGACTTTGCTTAAAACATCCCCAAAGCACTATTGAAAATTTTCCGCGTTTAATTTATGCCAGTTATGGCACGTTAAACATGAAGGCCAGAAAGTAATAAGTCCTATATAACTCTAAGAGTGTAAACCATCCAAATGTGTGCACTAATGGAGTCCTTTAAAACTGCTGTAATACAAGGACAAAAATAAAAGGTGTTTCAAAATTGTCAACAAGCTTAGCTGATTCACAAGCCTAGAATGTAGAAGCATCATAAACATTGCGTGGTGAATGACTATTTCTTGAAATAAACAAAAATGGATTTTCAAATTCATTATCTAATAGTGTGCGAGGGAAAAATTGTTATTGCAATTTTAATATAGTCAATGAAAGAGCATTATAAGCTGAAAATAAATTGTTACACAAATCGAAAATATTTATACCCTAACAGAAAATACATTGTTAAAAATTAGAAAAAAAATTATAATTTTTTTCGATATAAAACCTTTATGTGCCGATGTTTCCTTTTTGGCAAAGAAGTGTAAATTCATATTTATTTATTCCAAAATAATGTTGAAGTTAATATATTTGAATGCTAAATTAGAAAACTCTGGCACATCAAAAACAAATTTAATTTTTACATCTTGTTTCATGAAATATTGAAATAAAAACTATTGCATAAAACTTTACAATCTTTGTATTATTCCTTCGCAGGATAATAAATGACTTGCATCCCAGTTTTTTAAATGTTATTAAAGAAAATACTTAATATTAAGTAATTGTGCAACACCTTTTGCAGCCATATTTTAACTCTTGTTAAAGCAGTGCAAATTCCATGAGGTTTATGTTAATCATTAATGGCCGAGTTTAGTGGTTTTTTAAACCGTAGTTTCTAATATCGTAGAGCGTTGCGGGGGCATTGTTACCCGCGTCCGTGGCTTATCTTCAAGTTACACGCGCCCCTGGGTAATGCAAAGTGAGTAACGTCTAGGCATCTAAGACGTCCATGTCTGTTTGCCAGCTGCATTGGAAAAAAAATGTTAATCATTTACATTTTGTTGTTTTCAAATGATTATCTAGAGATCAGATGTATTTCTTTGCGCACAATATATTTTCGCAAGTAAAGCGGCAGATCAGTAACAAACTTAACAAAATCAACATCATAGTTTGTCAGTACTCATCAGCATCATAATTTGTCAATACTCATCAGCATCATAGTTTGTCAATACTCATCAGCATCGTAGTTTGTCAATACTCATCAGTATCCTGATTTGTTAAATGTTAATGTAAGGTAAAGAGATTGGGAATCCTTCTTCAAATAATCTCGGAGATCTTGAGAAGTTTAGCTTTTAATCACTAAAAAAACAAAATTAAAAGATTTAGATTTCAAAACACTGTAATTTAAAACTTTTTAAGCATTAAAATGATACGTTTTGTTTCTTTTTTTATAAAAATTACTTTGAGAAATAGTACACAGAGTTAAATATTGTATGTAACATTTCATTTGATCAAAGTAATCTTGCTTCTAAAGTCGTGTAAAATTGAACTAAAAAAATTTAAAGAGAAATGTGATTATTACCTATTAATTTAGATGTATTAAATATTAAACAAAGACAAAATGTTAAAGACATTTCTTAGGAAACCTCAAGTCAGTTATTTAACGAATCTACCAAACAAACCAATGAATCTAAAAAAACCAAGACGAATCTACCATTCTTAAATCCATTTTCTGAAACAAATTCCTCAGATGTTATTTCTGAATGTAGGATTTACATTCAACATATGTCCTTCATTTCCCGTTAAAAACGATATTTCTAAGCCATTGGAACTTAAGTGACATTTCTTTTGTAATTCTAAGAGTAAAATAAAAAGAAAATATATTCAATTCTCGATTTGAAACATTTGTAACAATCGAAACGACATCATATGCTTAAATCGACATTTGCAGTTCGTAAATCTAAGCTACTTATGGAGAGTAAATTCCATCCTATTCGGACGTGCTTGAAAGGAAAAAAAAAAGCAATCCTCTTCCAAGGAATTTATATTCGTATTCTTTGTAGTTAAACAATATGAACAGATCGAGCATTAAAATATGCCAATGCAAGTACTTTGTAACAGTATTTTAGATTTTGTACTCGGATAAGAGATAAAACATGTATTTTTATAATTAAAATTTTAAAACCCTATTCTTCTTGCAAATTTTATTATAACTTAAAATAATAATTTATGTACTAGAAATGTGGATATCAGATAATTTTCATTTAAGAGCGTTGGATAACCAACATTCTTAAATGAAAATCACGATTAAAATTAAAATGAATTCAAAATTAAAATCCATTAAAATGATTACAATTAAAATGAATTAAAATTAATGAATTCATGTTAATTACGATTAAAGTGAATTCAGTTAAAATGAATTAAATTTAATGTATTCATTTTAATTACCATTAAAATGAATTCCATTAAAATAAAAATAAATGAATTCATTTTAATTAACATTAAAATGAATTCCATTAAAATTAAAATGAATTAAATTTAATGTATTCATTTGAATTCCATTAAAATAAAAATAAATGAATTCATTTTAATTAACATTAAAATGAATTCCATTAAAATTAAAATGAATTCAATTTAATTAATTCTTGATTGAAATGATGAACCATTAAAATGAATTCCATTAAAATTAAAATGAATTCATTTTAATTAATTCTTGATTAAAATGATGAACCATTAAAAGGAATTTCATTAAAATTAAAAAGAATTCAATTTAATTAATTCTTGATTAAAATGACGAACCATTAAGATGAAATCAATTTAAAATGGTACTTTTTCCACAACATGACAATTATTCATATTTTCTAGGAAAAGATCATAGATCATTATTTGTTTCTAAAAAACAATAAAATATTTCTTATGAAAATAAAAATTGCTCAGAAATAGCTTTGAACCTGACAGAACTGCAATATACCAACAAAATTTTTTTTGTATTGAACAGTTAGACAATTTGTAACTCATTAACAACGCTTGCAGCTAGTGAGCAGGAAAACACATTTTAAATATCTGTTAATGTGCCTTGCAGTCACTGTTTTGAAAAATCAAGAATCGTATGTAAATATCGGTATTAACAATGGAATTAGCTGGCGGGAATTTTCAGAGTTTTCTCCAGACTACAGGCAAATGCGAAGTAAAAAGCCTGGACATTTTCCCATAGCATTAAAAATCCCATCATCCATTGGTAGACATTTCGAGGTTTAATAAACACGATATCTCTGCTATATAAAAAATTTAATAAATAAGTTAATTATACATCCTAATTCTCCACGAATTTTATGAGATTATAAAATCAAAATATACTTTCCTTCCCAACAAGAATAAGCTATACTTCAAATAATATCTTCTAAATCTGTTTTTTAATTATGAGGGAGATGTTTAAAGAGCGAATAACTGTCTTCCTAACTATTACTACGAAATATTCCCTAAGATTTAATTAATAATCTAGGTATAATAAAATTAGAATAAACTATTTGTGCAAACACATGTAGGTATAATATTTGATTTACGTAAAAATACACGAAACTGTAAACATACCGATATTAAATTTCGAGTTTAATAAATATATAAATCAATTCGCTTCATATGTAAAGAAATTAAAATAACTTGTTTCAAATGCAATTAATGTAAACATCCCGATGTTATATTTTAAATTAATAGATTTTTAAAAATGATAATTTCTGCTTCAAATTAAGACGGATACTACTAGAATGACAGAGTTAATTGGCTTAATTATTCCTTGAACATTATTAGTGTAAGAAGGTAAATTAATTTTCCAGAGAATAATAACCGAAGGCAATTAGATAATTAACAGTAATTACATGCATGGAATGATTATAATTTATGTATTTTTATGTTTATTTTTAATCCATAAAACTTAAAATTAGAAAGTGCATAAATGTTTGTTTTGATTATTTCTATATTGATTTTGATTTCCGTGTATTTCAATTTATGATAATTATTTTCTAAATGCTTAATTAAAATTCCTTTAAAAATTATTAATAAATGGCTGTTTTACCTGCTAATGGCTAAACCATATTTGCCATTTTTGTTTGAAATATTTTCAATAAATAATTGATGTACTAAAATTACAAATTTTTTTTATATTTCTGTGATTAAACAACATGTAGGTTCTGAATCTGGGGTTTAAAATCACCGCATTAAAATCTGTGATATATTTCTTAACATTCAAATCGAATATTTTAGTTAATAAATTTTCTATTTTCAATGTACTGTGAGCTTATAATACTCATCCTTCAAAGTTGTTTCACAGAATTCGTTAGGATTCTTTGTATAAGATTCTATTCTTTCGTTACAATTCTTTGAATAAGATTCTATCCTTTCATTAGGATTCTTTGAATAATATTCTATCCTTTCATTAGGATTCTTTGAATAATATTCTATCCTTTCATTAGGATTCTTTGAATAAGATTCTATCCTTTCATTAGGATTCTTTGAATAATATTCTATCCTTTCATTAGGATTCTTTGAATAATATTCTATCCTTTCATTAGGATTCTTTGAATAATATTCTATCCTTTCATTAGGATTCTTTGAATAATATTCTATCCTTTCATTAGGATTCTTTGAATAAGATTCTATCCTTTCATTAGGATTCTTTGAATAAGATTCTATCCTTTCATTAGGATTCTTTGAATAAGATTCTATCCTTTCATTAGGATTCTTTGAATGACATTCTATCCTTTCATTAGGATTCTTTGAATAAGATTCTATCCTTTCATTAGGATTCTTTGAATAAGATTCTATCCTTTCATTAGGATTCTTTGAATAAGATTCTATCCTTTCATTAGGATTCTTTGAATAAGATTCTATCCTTTCATTAGGATTCTTTGAATAAGATTCTATCCTTTCATTAGGATTCTTTGAATAAGATTCTATCCTTTCATTAGGATTCTTTGTATAAGATTGTATTCTTTCATTAGGATTCTTTGTACAAGATTCTATTCTTTCATTAGGATTCTTTGTACAAGATTCTATTCTTTCATTAGGATTCTTTCTATTAGATTCTATTCTTTCGTTAGGATTCGTTCTATTAGATTCTATTCTTTCATTAGGATTCTTTCTATTAGATTCTATTCTTTCGTTAGGATTCTTTCTATTAGATTCTATTCTTTCATTAGGATTCTTTCTATTAGATTCTATTCTTTCGTTAGGATTCTTTCTATTAGATTCTATTCTTTCATTAGGATTCTTTCTATTAGATTCTATTCTTTCATTAGGATTCTTTCTATTAGATTCTATTCTTTAATTAGAATTCTTTCTATTAGATTCTATTCTTTCGTTAGGATTCTTTCTATTAGATTCTATTCTTTCATTAGAATTCTTTCTATTAGATTCTATTCTTTCATTAGAATTCTTTCTTTTAGATTCTATTCTTTCATTAGGATTCTTTCTATTAGATTCTATTCTTTCATTAGAATTCTATAAAAACAACAATTTAAAATTGAACCTACAAAATTTTCCACAACATCGTCATACTTTCATGCACGAATGAGAACAACTGTTTTTAAATTGAAATTGCTCATTGATTCTGATATTATTAAAATACTTTCAAAGCCATAAACATCAAATTTATCATATTTACATTCTTGCATCGGAAAAAAACTACTTCTTTAACTATTCATAAAAATTAGATTTTTGTTTCAAAAACAGAATTACTATTTTTGATATTTTTAGCTATCTTTTCAAATCTTCCTGCTTTTATTTAAGCAACTAGATGATATATTTTACTTAACTTAAACGTTGGTGAATCTTAATATTATTCTTATTAATATAAAGAAGGGTTACCACTTGATAATTTAGATGAAGATATAGGTTTTGCCAAAAAAAAAATAATGTTTTAGAGATTTTTCCTGAAAAAATTTGATTAAAATATTGAAATCTTCTGTACAAAAATTAATCTGAATTTGATCTTGCTTATTATCCAACTTATGAGCAGTTTTTAATTTTTGCCAGACTTATGTAATTTAAATACTTACCATATTTCCAAACTATAATTTTAAGTAAATGTAATGTAAAGTAAACGCAAAGTACAATGAAAACTTTAATGTTAGTTAAATTCTTTTTTGAAGTAAAATGCATTTTATAAGTAAAGCCTTTATTAAATTTAATTACGTTCCTGAAGACATATCTTCATGGAATTTAACCTTACAGTTAGTGAATAATGGCGACACTGAAATTCCTGCGACCACTTGAGCATATTTTTTTATTTCATCAAATATTCGAGGATTAATAACATTTAATTTGAGGATTAATAGCAACATTTAATTCGAGGATTAATAGCAACATTTAATTCGAAGATTAATAACAACATTTAATTAAAGGATTAATAATATTTAATTCGAGGATTAATAGCAACATTTAATTCGAGGATTAATAGCAACATTTAATTCAAGGATTAATAGCCACATTTAATTCGAAAATTAATAGTAACATTTAATTTGAGTATTAATAACATTTATGTTTTATGATGCAATTCTATATTTAGTTTAATTTACTAGGTACGAATTTCAGAAAGCATCTATGTCATTCTAAATTTCGTTTCCCAAAGTAATTTGAATTCCTTATCCTTTGTTATACAACTTTCTTTACTGTTTAAAGGTAATTGTAGATCTGGTGATTTAATATATTTTAGAAATGGATATATTTCAGAAATTTTTTGGCACCATGTCGTGCTCAGATTTCATAATCAACACAACTTTTTTTTGTTATTTACGAAAAGCTATCAAAATGGCATGGAAAAATTTGATGCATATTTATATATCAAACAGTTTTAATTCTAAATGAATAATTTATAAAATAGCTGATGTATTCATCGCATATTTTAAAATTATTAATGATAAAATTAATTTTCCCTTCTTTATAAAATATTAATTTTAACCATTTTTGTACTGAATATTTAATTCAGTATTCATTTTGTATTTTAATGCGTTTCTCCATCCATATTAATTCCGAGAAGAAACATTTTCATGTTTTATGGAATTATAACATTGGAAATACAATTTCATGAATAAAATAAGTACTAATAATGCTCATTGTTTTGGATGTTTGATAGTATAAATGTGATATTGTAACTAACTACTACGTAATACATCAAATCAAATGATATTCTCAGCGGGTTATTGAAATGACGATGCATGGATAAAAACTCAAAGTGCAAAAGTTAAACCTAAGAGAACAGGAGGCGTTGTTTGGTTTGTCGCTTTACGGTCATTTTTTTACACACTTTAGGGTAATTAGACCAGGATTAACGTGGATTCCGAACCACTAACAAACATTTATGTCACGACCAGGATTCGAACCTGAAGCCTGTAGTACCAAGGGCCAGAGGAATAGCCAATTGGCCATCAGGATGCAGGAAGACGAGGAGATCGTGAATTTGGGGCAAACGCCCTTAGCCTTTCATTCGTTCTAAATTGTAATGGCACAATATGAACATAGTGTTACAATCCTTTCATGGTAAACCCTGAGTAAAGCTAAATTTGCTACATATACAGCTTTTTAGCGGCGATTTAATTCAAAATGTTAGAATCCGAAAATCTAGAATAATCATATTTTCAATGGACCTAAGATTAACTTTTTACATTTATATGTTAAAATTTATCATGAAAGCTATAAGCCTGAAACATTTTTTAAGTTCAATTTTTGTTATGTGGACCTGATGGCCGAATGACTAGCGCTGTGGTGCTCGGTGTCACAGGTTTTGTGTTGCCATGGATGTTTGTAGTGGTTCGGAATCCCCTTTAAACCGTAGGTCGTATAATATGACTGTAGAGCGTTGGGCTACCCCGTAAAAATAAAACATCTCCTGCCTCAAAATGTGCCAGCAGGTAGACGGCCTTGGCCAATCATGGGGCTGTTGAACCAATGATGATTTTTGTTATGAAAATTTAAATAATTTCATGAAATATTAAATATTAGAATATAATCTATTTAAAAAAATTGCTATAATTTTTAAATTAATAAATATTATCCCATTTATTTTATTGAAGTGGTTATTCAAATAATATTACTTGTTGATTTTTGACCTTAAAGAATAATGTAGCTATAAAATGAACTGCAAGTATTAATTTCAAATAATTTAAAAAAATTATAGGAAAGAAAAAATATTAACAACAAATTAATAGGTTTATTTCTATATATAATAGTAATATAATATGTGTGGGCTCCAGCATAACCTAAAAGCTGTAATGCTTAGAAATTCAAAATTTTTTAAATGCTTAGAATTTTTTCTCTAAAAGTTATTTTTATCTTGCTCGCAGCAAAAGTGAAATTTTTTTTATTAGTTCTCAATTCTTATTTAATTAACCAAAACATTATTTTTTTAATTCTTAAATGCTTTGCACCGGCTGCCATCTGGTGGCCTAATGATGCTTAGCGCTATTAAAATGTCACAAACTCAGTTTTCAGAGGATTGCATTAGACTTTCTATCTTCTCTAATGGTAAATTGTTGGGTTTAATACTATTATGAGAATATATTTTCATTAAAAATTTTCTTTAGGTATCTCTGCAGCATATTTTTTTTTTATATATATTTTATAGATATTTTTTTCTTAATTATGTTAACTATTATGTCAAAAAATAATTTCATTAAGCTAAAAAAATAATTTCATTAAGGTAAAAAAATAATTTTATTCTGAGCCACGTCCACTAAATATTTTTAATATACAATGTTTTTCATCTCAAGTTTTTTTAATATAGATAAAACAAAAAGATAAGAGATAATTAAGATAAAGATATTTTTTTTTTGATGTATTATATATTTAAGAAACTCAGAATAAAAAGGTGTACATAAAATCACGTAATATTGTGTTTCAATCATCTTAAAAATTAAACGCATTTTACAAATGTAAAACCAGAATTAAAAAGCGCCGAAAAGTTGATTTTATAACCACACCAAAACAGTAATCGTAAAAAACATTTACCGTTTAAAAATGATTTTTTTTAAATAAAATTTAAAATATAAATTTTATTTTATTTAACAATTTTTTTATAAAAGATCGCATTGTTAAGAAACTAATATATATCTATATAATCTGTTAACCAAAGTAAAAAAAAATAATTTCATTAAAGCTGGACCATATCCACTAAATATTTCTAACACACATTGTTTCCATCAAGTTTTTAATTTAAATAAAACAAAAATATAAGAAATAATTAAGATAAAGATAATATTATTTGATGTATTACACATTTAAGAAACACAAAATAAAAAGTATATATAAAATCACGTAGTATTGTGTTTCAATCATCTTAAAAATTAAACGCATTTTAGAAATGTAAAAATAAAATTAAAAAGCGTTGAAAAGTTTATTTTATAACCACAACGAAACAGTAATCGTAAAAAAAAATATTTTAATAATATTTTTAAATTTTATTTAATAAAAGATGGCAATGTTAAGAAACCAATATATATCTATATAATCTGTTAACCAAAGTAAAAAAAATAAATAATTTCATTAAAGCTGGGCCATATCCACTAAATATTTTTAATATACATTGTTTCCATTTCGAGATTTTCAATATAAATAAAATAAGAAGATAATAGATAATAAGATAACGATAATATTATTTGATGTATTATTCATTTAATAAACATATAATAAAAATACACATAAAATCACTTAGTGTTGCGTTTCAATCGTCTTAAAAATTAAATGTATTTTACAAATGTAAAACCAGAATTAAAAAGCGTTGAAATGGTGATTTCGCAACCACAACAAAAACAGTAATCTTAAAAAACATTTAAAAATATTTTAAGTCTTATTTAATAAAAGATCTCAATGTTAAGAAACTGATATAAAGTATTAATCTATTGATAAAATAATAAAATAAATATTTCAGTTGTTGTCTGGAATTATTTTGTGATTCTTAAAAGTCTTATCTCTCAATAAAAAAGATATTTCAGATGTTTTAGAAATTTCATCTTACATTTATAATATATTATTATAGGGTATTTTTTAAATAGATAATAAAATATTCAATACAATTTACTGCTATAATGGTAAAAAATTAATTTGAAAAGTTTTAAAATTAAGATATGGATTTTAATCCAATATTTCTTCAGAAGCTTTTGATAATCAATTGTTACTTTGTTGAGTATGAAAATTAATAATACAATATATGTGTAGTTACATAATGCTGCATATGTGTAGTTATATAATATTGTATATGTATATTTGTGATAATGTTGTACACTATGTATAGTTACATAATGCTGTATATGTGTAGTTATATAATATTGTACACTGAAGTGACAAAAATCATGGGATACCTCTTAATATCGTGTCGGCCCTCCTTTCGCCCGGCGAACTGCAGCAAATCGACGGGGCATGGACTCAACAAGTCGTTGGAAGTCTTCTGCAGGAATATTGAGCCATGCTGTCTCGATAGACGTCCATAATTGTGAAAGCGTTGATGGTGCAGGATTTTGGGCACGAACAGACCTCTCGATGATGTCCCATAAATGCTCGATGGGATTCATGTCGGGCGATCTAGGTGGCCAGATCATTCGTTGGAATTGTCCAGAATGTTCTTCAAACCAATCGCGAACAGTTGTGGCCCGGTGACATGGCGCATTGTCATCCATAAAAATCCCATCGTTGTTTGGGTACATGAAGTCCATGAATGGCTGCAAGTGATCTCCAAGTAGCTGAACATAAGCATTTCCAGTCAATGCTCGGTCCAGTCGCACCAGAGGACCAAGTCCATGCCATGAAAAAACAGCCCACACCATTACGGAGCCACCACCAGCTTGAACAGTGCCTTGCTGACAGTTTGGGTCCATGGCTTCCTGGGGTCTGCGGCACACTCGAACCCTACCATCAGCTCTTACCAACTGAAATCGTGACTCATCGGACCAGGCCACGGTTTTCCATTCATCTAGGGACCAACCGATATGCTCACGTGCCCACGAGAGTCGCTGCAAGCGATGTCGTTCTGTCAGTAAAGGCACTCGAGTCGGTCTTCTGCTGGAATAGCCCAAGAAAGCCAAATTTCTCCGCACAGTTCTAACAGACAAGTCCCTTGTACGTCCCACATCGATTTCTGCGGTTATTTGACGCAGTGTTGCTTGTCTGTTAGAATTTACGACTCTTTGCAGACGTCGCCGGTCTCGGTCGTTAAGTGCAGGCGGTCGACCACTGCGCTGTCCATGGTGGGATGTTATGCCTGAAATTTCATACTCTCGGCACACTCTTGACACAGTGGATCTGGGAATGTTGAATTCCCTAACGATTTCCGAAATGGCATGACCCATGCGTCTAGCTCCAACTAACATTCCGCGTTCAAAGTCTGTTAATTCCCGTCGTGCGGTCATCATCACGTCAAAACCTCTTCACATGAATAACTTGAACAGAAATGAAAGCTCTGCGAAAGCACTGCGCATTTATACCTGTTCTACCCGATGCTACTGCCATCTGAAAATTTGCATATTGCTATCCCATGACTTTTGTCACTTCAGTGTATATGTATATTTGTCATAATGTTGTATACTATGTGTAGTTACATAATGTTGTATACTATGTGTAGTTACATAATGTTGTATACTATGTGTAGTTACATATTGTTGTATACGTGTAGTTACATAATGTTGTATATGTGTAGTTGCATAATGTTATATATGAGTAGTTACATAATGTTATATATGTGTAGTTAATCCAAGTAATTAAAAAAATTAGAAGGCTTAGATTTTACTGTGTGAGGTTATTTTTTCTTTCACAATAAAATATGTAATGAAATAAACGAAACTCGATCTCAACTTCTGTAAAGGTCACAATTCTTTTCCTCATCGAAATTTCAAAGGAAGTTTAAATTATTTTTTTACCGGAGTTATTGTTATTCTTAGAAAGAAATGTGTCAATTGTTTCTTTCAATTTCATATTCTTGAAGGAAAAGTTGAATAAAATTTAGAGTGGTTATAAAAAAACTTCCCTAAGCTCTTGTGCTAAAACGTAAAAACTCAAGACAAAGTTTCAAGAAGGGTGGTAAGGTCCGGAAAAAAAAAAATTGAAAAAAAAACATACGGTTTGTTTAATCTAGATTTGAATAACTTCGAATTTCTAAAATTACTGCCTAGCAATATAAAATGCGGAATTCTATGCATAAAATGTTTTTTCTTCAAAAAGGAAGACTGGAAAATAAACTTAAATTTATTTTTATACCGAATATGGATTTAGAGAGAGAGATGATGAATAAAAGTCAAGGTTTCAGAAAATATTTGATTGTAGTTATCCCCAAAGAGAATTTCTAAAATAAAAGAACATTCTTTGTCGGTTTAAATTATTCTCCGTTGGTTTGTATGACAATCATAGGTAAGCAAAGGGTTATCTTCTAATTCGCTGCAATAAATAAATACAAATTTCCATTTTAAGAATGAATACATTTTCTGTTTTAAGACATAATTTGCAAAATAATAATAATAATAATAATAATAATAAAATTAACCACTGCAATATAAAATAAAATTTAAAAAATATTTTAATGTTTGGTACTATAGATTCTTAGTTTGTTAGCTATGCACTTTGTTTATTTTTGTTATATGTAATATTGTATGTGCGTGTTTTGTTATATGTTATGTTGTATGTTTGTTTCGTTATATGTTATGTCGTGTGTTTTGTTATATGTTGTGTTCTATGTGTGTTTTGTTATATGTTATTTTGTTATGTTTATTTTGTATGTTGTTTATTTTGTATGTTGTTTATTTTGTTTATTAGTTATACTGGTTTTTCCGTCCTATTTTCAGAAACGAAGAAAATTGTTGAAAATTGTGAGTGCATGTTCGGATGTCTCTTCAACAGTTGGAACTCCTGGTAGGAGTTTTCCGGGTTTCTAATACACAAAGCGCGAATATGTGGTTTAAAAAATATTTCAGGTATTTAATAATATCTCGGTTACCCATAAAAGAACTGTTTGTGTTATATTACGATGAATTTATGGTTTCCAATACAAAATATCAATATTTTTTAAACTGTTGTGTTTCAACTTTCCTAGTTTAACTTTATTAGTATTTCAGATCTACATAAAAAGTTATATAGTACTCCTCTACAGTATTTCTATAGATATACTCTCCATAAAATAAAATAAATGGTAAATCATAGAAGGAAGCTTTTGAACATACTGCGCGTACCTGCAAACAAGACCAAAAATGGAAATTATCTCAACAAACTTGCACTACAGAGTAATTTGTTTTTAACACTGTTTCCCTTAATTATTTGAATAAGATACAAATTTGCAAATTCCTTGCTGAGTGGCACAAAATCAAGTATAATTCATTTAAAAATGTTTTATTAGCGTAAGATGTAAAATATATCTTAAAATTGATATTAAGAGATAATACGAATCAAAAGCTTAGCATGAATGCAATTGAATGAGCTGTTCTGTTAAAATATTTTATTAAAGAAAAGTAAACTAGGTTGATTTCAGAATTCTTAAGAATTTGGTAATTGTAACTGGTCATATAAAAACAATCTAATTGATTTTGAAAAGGAATTAATAAATTACTATACCTTATTAACTAACAATTTAAAAGGAAAATTATACAAATAAGGTAACAATATTGAAAGGTATATTGTTTTTCCTTTTAATAATTATTTTAATATTTTATAACTTTGATATTTTACTTTAAAACTTAAGATTATATTGGAAATGTGTTTAAAGTTTGTTTTTCTTATTTCAAGTGAAAGAAATAAACTATTGGTTTTCATGCAAAATTAATAGAGAGTTGAAATGCTTATAAATATATTAAATACTTCCCCGTTCAGATTAAATTATTAAAAACCATTTTTCTTAATCTTTAACCACTGGCGTCAAATACTATAATTAGCCACATGGGAACACAAATGGTCTGAAATTCTTCTCAGAAGGCATTTTTCGCACTTTATCGCCGGCAGGATCCGTAGTATACATACATTAGTGGGATATCCGTAGTATACATACATTAGTGGGATATACGTAGTATACATACATTAGTGGGATATCCGTAGTATACATACATTAGTGGGATATACGTAGTATACATACATTAGTGGGATATCCGTAGTATACATACATTAGTGGGATATCCGTAGTATACATACATTAGTGGGATATCCGTAGTATACATACATTAGTGGGATATCCGTAGTATACATAAATCAGGGATAGACAGATCATGGGCCACGGGCAACATGCGGCTTACCATAGCTTTTTTTGTGGGCCGCATCATCATATATAATTTTACTTTTTAAATTATGTGATAAGTCTTTTTTTTTTTTTTTTTTTTTAATCTTTTCAAGTTTTGATAAATAACGCCCGGAAAAAGTTCCGGTTCTTTAAAAAACATTTAAATGTTATGCAAAATATTTTTCTTTTGATGTTTTTTTTTTTAATTAAAAGGAGAAAGCTTATTCCGAGAATTCATTATATATTTTACAGAATTGCGGAAAACACGAGTTATTTTAAAATTGCACTCAAAAAATACTTATGGTTTATATCAGATAATACATTAAGATGTGCAAGCCAATTTTGATCAACATATATCTCCATGCAAATATTGTAGTATGAATATTAATAAATCGAAAAATGGAAATCATCTGCTTAATCAATTATGTTATGAGTTAAGATGCTATTAAAATTTAGTTATATATTAAAACATTTATTAAACCAATGTAATGCCGACATCCAAATCTTTCTTTACTTTCTATTATATCTCATATTTATTTTTCATTAATAGACATAAAAAGTAGCTCCCAAAGCGGGCCTGCTGTCAAGTTACAGTGAATATGTACTACCCAAGGCCATCGTAAATCTTTACATCCCAAATAGAAGAAGTTGAACATGAAGCTTACTGATATACAAAATCATATGGTATGTCATGGCAGCTTTGTGATCATGGCTTCTTGTTTACGGATAGAGGATTCCTGATTTTGAAATTAATTGAGTGACGAATAAGCATAACATCCCCGATAACTTTATATGAACTAAAAGTCTGAACTTTGGTGTGATCTAAAAATTCGGAGAAAAAGTGCTAAATCAATAGCTGCCTTTCATCATTGGACTATCACTTTGAAGTTAAAAGACAGTTTTGGGTACTGAAATGGTACACAGGAAAAATGGTGTACGTACTTTCAAAGGATTAGAAAGGTAAAAGCTTCCGCATTAATTGACGATGGTTATCTGTATGAGGACATTGGTTCTCAAATCACTGAAGTTCTTATACAGTTTTCTAATTTATTTTTATCAGCAAAGTATTCATTTTCTTATCATCGGCATTCAGCTCTGACGTAAAGGCTGAAGTTTTCTCATCAATCAATAATTTTTAGAAGACACATTACATCGATTTAGAAAGAAATAGGGCAATTAAATAGAAAATTTGGAATCAGCAGTTAAAATTGTAAGAATTTAAAATATTAAGGTCCTTGGGAATAATTTAATTCGTTGCAAAATATATCAGCAGAAAAAAAATTATGATGACAAATTTATTATAATTTAACCTTGATAAAAGAAACGAAAAATTACTTGTGTAGGATCATATCAATGTTAAAAAGCCTACTTCATATAACTAGTGAAAGGTAAATACATGCTTCACCGTATTTGCATAAATCATAATCAAACATATTTTCACCTTAGTTGGATAAACCATAATCTAATATATGCTTCCCCTTAGTTAGATAAACCATAATCTAACATATTCTTCACCTTAGTTGGATAAACCATAATCTAACATATTCTTCACCTTAGTTGGATAAACCATAATCTAACATATTCTTAACCTTAGTTGGATAAACCATTAATGTATAAATTCTTTCATAAAGATAAGAGTTAAGAAGTGAAAAATATACATTCGTAAGTAACATTAATGTGATTTATGGTTCATAACATTAAGATTTGTATTGAGTGGTTAATATGAAAAGTAAATACGTTCTTTTAAATCTGTTTTTTTTATAGATATGAGCCTTTAGTTAATGATAAATATATTTTTAAATTGACTAAACATCAAATTGATATGATAATCATCATATTTATATTATATTGGTGTAAATTGTTCAATTTTATATCAAAACCAATTTAAAATTAATCCTAACTTTAAATCACTTTTAACAGTTAAGAAAAACATTCATTACAATTAGAAAAACTTTTTGCATTACATTTATATCATGTACTAAAAAGTTTTAATTCTAGATGTATAAAAATATTTTAGGTAATATAACTAAACGGAAAAAAAGATAAAATTAACAAACCAAGATTTTCATATTTCATTATTTTAATGGGGAAAAAATAAATTAAATGCAGGTTGTGCTTTTAACTTCATTTTTATCCCAAAACCTAAGAAAACTAAGATGGGACAAAAACATTTTATCAAAATTTATCAACAAATGTTTACTTGACATAAAACCCTTTTTATTAAATGAAGAAAAAAAATTAAGATCTTATCTTTTCTCCTAAGCAAATGTTTTTGTAACAATATCTGTTTGTTTACAAAAATATTTTAATTGCTTTTCTTGTTAAAGGGATTATAATTTATTTTTCCTTGATAAAATTTTGGCACAAGTTGCTAAATTTACCAGTAATTAAATTACCAATAATAAATTTATTAATAACTTATTTTTAGTAATAAGTACAACTATATTAATAAACAAAATAAATTTAAAATAAATTTAAAATAATTTCATTTGATTGATTTATTTATTTAAATAAAATTTGCTTTTCTTTAATAAATTATAATGACTTGTAGTTAGTCATAGAGGCAACAAGCGAATATTCTTCAGTCACAAATCTAAAATAGTAATTTTCTTTATATACGACTGTATTTTTTAAATATTAGAGTAGAATAATTTTTGTACAAATCTAAATAACATTTCACATTGAAAGCAATAGTGTCCGTATATTGAATGATCTAAACGACATTGAAATATAATAGTGAAATTTTATGATAATTACTGTTTGCACTTTCTTTAAATTCCACTTTGAAATCATTTCTACATTGCTTAATAATTACGAATTCATTTAATCAGAGCAGCACATTCGAAGTAATATTGCTCTAAAACATTAAATGCCGCAAATATTTACTCTGGATTAGTTTTAAAAGCAGTTATAGAAAATTGGTATGTTACTGAATTAATCCGGTTCTTCTCAATGCTCAACATAGTAAACAACGTTTCTTAGGACATTATACATTTGTTTGAATAAATACAATATAAAAATCTGCCATAAAAGTAAATTAAAATTTTTTCTATATTATATAGCTACTGTTTTTTATGATTGTTATAACATTAAAACTATTTCATATTAATTATTAGTCTTAATAAAATACTCCACTAATGTATATCATACCTTGCAGATAGGTATAATCTTTTTAACCATTTCTCAATTAATTTTTCATCAAAGTGTTTGTTATTAAATTTAACAAGAAATGGAAAAAATAAAACTTATAAATTTCAGATGATGGATATTTTAATGAATGGGAGTTAAATATGATCGATTCTCTCCAAACTGGTACCACCAGTTCATATTCTGCTGGGTCAATTAATCCATAGGTCGGGGGTCAATTAATTTGAAAATAGGAAATGGAAATGGTGGTTTTCATATGGAAAATGAAAAAAGTTTTGAAAATCTTTCAAAACTACGAGGTCAGTGAAGTAGGAGGGTTTTCCTTCTAACAAATCAGCTAGCCCCAAGTAATCCTACCTTCAATAAATAATTCTCAGATAACGCTATTATAGTTATGTAGGTCAGTGATATAAGGGGTCTTTCTTTTCAGCTTTAAACAGTGAGGCTATAGTTTCGTTCGAATTGGTAAGTTTGAAAAATTCTACTACTATTTGGCAAACTACTACAGATTGGAGAAAGTAGATTAGCTGTAGTGTCTTCTATCAAGATTAAACTGCTATATGATTTTATAATCTGGGGACATCTGTGGCAGAACTATTAGAGGCTTCTACCCTTTTGTTTCCCCAAATTACCCCTATTTAAATTAGTTGCAAGAGAGCTATTTTTGCAGTTAAAAATCAATGTTTTTGTCCGCTAAATAAAGACACAAATACTTGCCATGCTACTTGGTGACGTTATCTAATAAAAATATTTCGATGTCGTAGTAGATGAAAATGTGGTCGTCATTTACCTACTAGTGTTCCAAAATTCACTTGAACCTATTGGATTGCCACCACATCACCCTTTATTTAAAGTAAAACCTGCAGTTATTTTAGTATGGAAACTCTAACCACCAAAACTTTGTAATAGCACAAGGTGTGTGTTAAGTAGATGCTGGGCAATGTGGTTGAAACGACTATTATAACAGAGAAGGTGAATCAGTTTCTTCCTTTTAATTGTAAGAGATTACAATTTCCAGTGAGACTTGTGTTCGCAATCACGGTTAACAAGTCACAGGGACAGGCTATTAAGTTCTGCGAAGTGGGTTTGTTTCATTCATGAATAGCTTTATGTTGCTTGCTCAAGAGTGGGTTCAGCCAAGAATTTATTTATTCTTGCACCTGGAGGTTAAACTAAAAATGTTGTTTATAATCCGGTTTTTAGTTAATATTATAATGAATATGAAAAAATGTTTTTTTTTTAATTTGTATACTGTTCATCTATTTTTAAATATCTGCCAATAAATTACTTCCATTTACAATCAAATTTCAATTGAATAATGGCACTTATCTTATTAAGATATTTTTGGTTATCTCCGTTTATTTGCTTAAAATTGTGTTACATTTCTGAAGATATTCTATTTAAATTGTGTTATATTTCTGACGAAATTCTATTAAAATTGTGTTATATTTCTGACGAAATTCTATTGAAATTGTGTTATATTTCTGACGAAATTCTATTGAAATTGTGTTATATTTCTGACGAAATTCTATTGAAATTGTGTTATATTTCTGACGAAATTCTATTGAAATTGTGCTTCATTTCTGATGAAATTCTATTAAAATTGTGTTATATTTCTGACGGAATTCTATTAAAATTGTGTTATATTTCTGAAAATTCTATTGAAATTGTGTTATATTTCTGACGAAATTCTATTGAAATTGTGTTATATTTCTGATGAAATTCTATTGAAATTGTGTTATATTTCTGACGAAATTCTATTGAAATTGTGTTATATTTCTGACGAAATTCTATTGAAATTGTGTTATATTTCTGACGAAATTCTATTGAAATTGTGCTTCATTTCTGATGAAATTCTATTAAAATTGTGTTATATTTCTGACGGAATTCTATTAAAATTGTGTTATATTTCTGACGAAATTCTATTGAAATTGTGTTATATTTCTGACGAAATTCTATTGAAATTGTGTTATATTTCTGACGAAATTCTATTGAAATTGTGCTTCATTTCTGATGAAATTCTATTAAAATTGTGTTATATTTCTGACGAATTCTATTAAAATTGTGTTATATTTCTATTCTATTGAAATTGTGTTATATTTCTGACTTCTATTGACGATGAAATTCTATTGAAATTGTGTTATATTTCTGACGAAATTCTATTGAAATTGTGTTATATTTCTGATATTTCTGACGAAATTCTATTGAAATTGTGCTTCATTTCTGATGAAATTCTATTAAAATTGTGTTATATTTCTGACGGAATTCTATTAAAATTGTGTTATATTTCTGACGAAATTCTATTGAAATTGTGTTATATTTCTGACGAAATTCTATTGAAATTGTGTTATATTTCTGACGAAATTCTATTGAAATTGTGCTTCATTTCTGATGAAATTCTATTAAAATTGTGTTATATTTCTGACGAAATTCTATTGAAATTGTGTTATATTTCTGACGAAATTCTATTGAAATTGTGTTATATTTCTGACGAAATTCTATTGAAATTGTGTTATATTTCTGACGAAATTCTATTGAAATTGTGTTATATTTCTGACGAAATTCTATTGAAATTGTGTTATATTTCAGACGAAATTCTATTGAAATTGTGTTATATTTCTGACGAAATTCTATTAAAATTGTGCTTCATTTCTGATGAAATTCTATTAAAATTGTGTTATATTTCTGAGGAAGATATTGCTCTATTGTTTCAATAACAATTTTAAAGAATTATTTATAAACTTAAACTGGAACTAGAAGAAAAATCATGAGACTATTTAGTCTAGATGTCCATATTATCTTAAAATTCAAGTTGCAAGGATTTGATTTTGTGATTGAAAGTTAAACACTTTTTTTTTCTATTGACTTGGTCTGGTGCTTTTTATCTTTTATCTTCTAAAAATTCCCTATAAAATTTCTTTATAAAATGATTATAATTAGTAAAGTCAACAAATTATACATTAATGAGAAAATATTTTTAAATTTTACAAAATTTAATTAATTAAAAATCAAAATTTTAATATTTATGTGATTACAAATTTTAATCTTTCTTAAGAACCGTTTTAATAATACAAATTTCATTAAAAAATTTATATTTTTTATTATTTACAATTCATTCAATATTTTAATGAAATGTGTACATAAAGAGAGCTTGCATCTTAAAACTACCTTAGAGAAATCTAAATTTATTAAATTGAGAAATAACAAATAAATGCATATTTATATACGGAAATAAAGATTTATTAAGACCATTAATAAATTTATAACTTTTTAGGAAGAAATCTACAGTTAATAATTTAATTCCTTTCATAATGAAAAATATTCCATTATTTTTTTAAACTAGATCGTCAAAATAAAAAACTGCATTTTTAAATTTATTTAAACTTATATAAGAGAATAAATAAAAATTTGTTAGTAATTTCATCAACAATTTATTTAAAGTTTTTTTTTATCAAATTTTATCTTATTACTTTATTCACATTATCTTAAAGATAATAAATTTGCTGCGTATTTTTGCTTGGAAACCTATAATGATTAGTTTCCTTTATACATAAAGCTATTTTAAAATATTTTTTCTATTACAACATAAATGAAAACATTCTATTATAAAATACATTTTTTATAAGAGTTTTTATTGCAAGACATTTTTTATCGATGTTAAGCTGTGTTAAAAAAGTATAGCAAGTAAAAATATTTATTAAGCAGCTTTAAGTATCCCAATTTATTCTAACTAGACGCAATTAGGTTCAATACCAACAAGCCAACGTTAAAATGTTACTCGGAATAATATTTCCGAAAACTGTTTTTTTTAAATATTTGCTTAAAATATATAAATTTGATCAATTCAAGTTAAAAATAAACGAAGAAAGTTATATATTACTTATCCTAATTGAAGGATGATTTTTTTTAAATAATAAAAGTGAAATTTTTTTGCTTGAGTAAAATTATAATCCGGAAAATATGCTAAAAAATACTATAAATGCTTGCAACTAAACATTTTTACGAGCTTTAAGTACTATCTTTATCTTTCAGTTTTGGGAATTATTTAAAGCTATTAAACAACAACATTTTAAAGTTATTTTTTACCCTAAATACTTATATTCACATTTAAGTAGCTACATAAAATAATAATCTCTTGAAAATTCAACTGAAGTAAACAAAACTTATTTATAATTTTTATATCCCTGTCGATCGTGAATAAGTGCTTCTTTAAATACCTTTTAAAATTTAACATATAAAGAATTTTAAAAGAAATTTATTTATTATTCAAATAATAGAAAACAAGTCCTACCACAAACAAAACCTACAAGATATTAATAAATAAATTAAAGTCTTATGGATAAGAAAACTAAATAATTTCATAACTTATAAAAATTTCTTAAACTGCTTTCATATTAATAGCAAAGGTCATATGTTATTTTTTTTAATTTTTACATTAATACTAATAAAAGAAGGTAATTTTAAATTTCAACTAAGTCTTGTATTAATTATTTATTTTTAAAATATTCATGATTGGTCAAACTTCCAAGAACAAGCCAATGATATTTTACTAACATTCATTTAAACATGCTTATAATGATATTTTAAAACGAAATATTTCCAATTAAAATCGTTTACTCCAGAAAAATCCAACAAATATACTAATTTTTGAAAACAACTCATTAATCATAAAAGGATTTTGATTTAATCTGTTAATAGAATGCTGGATTTTTTTAATTATCCAACATCTTAATAAAATTAATAAAATTAGTATTGTCGTAGTTGAATATAAACAAATTTATAGTTTATTGAATTTGAAAATCGACGAAATATTTCTGAATAAAATAGTTTATTTCAGAAAAATCCAAGAAGTATATTGTTCTTGAAACCAATTATTAAGCATAAAATTAGTTTAAATAAATATAATGCTAGAATTGTATAATCTCTTTGAAATATCCATCATCTTACTAAATTAAGAAAATGAGTATTGTCGTAGTTAAATATAAACAACTGAACAGTATATTAATTTCGAAAAACGACGAAATATTTCCGATTAAAATTGTTTTTTTCAGAAAAATCCAAGAAGTATACTAATTTTTGAAAACAACTTATTAATCATAAAAAGATTTTAAATTAATCAGTTAATAGAATACTGGAATTGTGCAGTTTTGTACAGTAGAGTTTATTAAATTCGAAAATCAAACTTATTGTAAAGAAGGAATCAAATTAATAATGACCAGATTATATTATACAGATAAAAGGATTTTAAATTAATGTGTTAATAGAATGCTGGAATTGTACAATTTATTCGAAATATCCACCATCTGACTAAATTTAAAAAAATGAGTATTATCGTAGTTAAATATAAACAAATGTAGAGTTTATTAAATTCGAAAATCAAACTTATTCGAAAGGAGGAATCAAATTAACAATTACCAGAGTTTCAGATTATATTCATTAGCCTAAATTTGTTTTGTCTTAATTTACAGAGAATTAACAAGCTAACAAAAATGCAGCTAGACTAACAACTTCCGCTTTGATTATTCGCAAAAAGAAACTCTCAAAAAGAGAAATGGTTAATTAAAAAAACAGCAGCCAACGCACACATACATTTCCCTAGAAGGTTTTTTGCTCCCAAGAGGAAACAAATGTATTATACAATTGGAATGAAAATAAAAATTATCCACCTTCATTTTCAGTATACGGGTGTTTCACCTCTGTACATACTGAAATATTCAGGACAAGGTGCAAAGTATTACTGTACGGTACACTGATTTTCAGATCTCTCTGTTTATGTTTGATTATCGCTTATATTTATATATTTATTAACAAAATTTTATTCATTTTTTCCTTGTTTTTCAACACATATTTATTGTATGAACTGCATTAAACTATCCTGGATAATTGTATAAATAAAAGTGCTTTCTTATGTCTAGTATACTCGGAAATCTTTCAAATGATTTATTTTCGATCTAATAAAAAGCTATACGGAAGTATTTATTTTCAATGAAAATGAACACAAAATATTTACTGAAGCTGTGTCAAATCTTGGCAATATTTTTAAATGCTTTTTTATTATCTAAATACAATATAATAATTTGAATATACTTGGAAAACAATTTTTAACTATAAATCACAAAAATTTAAAAAGAAAAATTTACAACAACAAACATGTTATTTGATTTAGAATTTTCCAAGTATTATACAAAAGAATTTCCATTATAGAAAGAATTTCCAAGTATTATACAAATAATACTCCATGTGTTATTCTATTATACAAAATCAAACTACCGTTATTTTTCTTCTTATTTCTCATAAATTTAAAAATGTTATTTTATCACAAATATAATAGAACAGAAAGTTAACCATATAAAATTTTTCAAAATGTTTTTGCCTTTTAATGAAAACTAACATATATACCCTGACATCTCCCGTTTTGGGTGAAATGATATATTTTTTACTTCGGTTAACATAAAAAAAAAAAAAAAAAGCAAAGATACCCATGAAAATTTTTAATAAAATTATGCTTAAACAATAACATTAAACTCAACATTTCACCTTCAGAACCACTAACTGCACCTTTAGAAAGCCTAATCCTTTTAAAACTGAACATGGGTTTGGGGACATTTTAATATCGTCAATGGGGGAAGACAGCGCTAATTCCACCAGATGGCGCCAGGTGCAAAGTATTTTTATAATTAAAAATAAAGTTTAAGTTTAAATAAAAAACTAATAAATACTTCACAGCTTTTTCATCGTGAAAAAAAAAAAAAAAAAAAAAAATGAAGAACCAGAAAAAAATAATAATTTCGAAGTTGTGCTGGAGATTATATATATCTATATAAAAAGGAATCAAATTAATAATGACCATAGTTCCAGATTACATACATTATTATGTCCTATTCTAAGAAGTAAATTATTTTTTGAAAACAACTATTAATCATAAAATGATTTTAAATTAATCTGTTAACAGAATGCTGGAATTGTATGATTTATTAGAAATATCCAACATCTTACTAAATTAAGTAAAATGAGTGTTATCGTAGTTAAATATAAACAAATGTATTGTTTATTAATTTCGAAAATCAAACTTATTGGAAAGAAGGAATCAAATTAACAATTACCAGAGTTTCAGATTATATTCATTAGTCTAAATTTGTTTTGTCTTAATTTAACGAGAATTAACAAGCTAACAAAAATGCAGCTATACTAACAACATCCGCTTTGATTATTCGCAAAAAGAAAGTCTCAAAAAGAGAAATGGTTAATTAAAAAAACAGCAGCCAACGCACACATACATTTCCCTAGAAGGTTTTTTGCTCCCAAGAGGAAACAAATGTATTATACAATTGGAATGAAAATAAAAATTATCCACCTTCATTTTCAGTATACGGGCGTTTCACCTCTGTACATACTAAAATATTCAGGAAAAAGGTGCAAAGTATTACTGTACGGTACACTGATTTTCAGATGTCTGTTTATGTTTGATTATCGTTTATATTTATATATTTATTAATAAAATTCGATTCCTTTTTTCCTTGTTTATCAACGCATATTTATTGAATAAACTGCATTAAACTATCCTGGATAATTGTATGTTTTTTTATGTCTAGTATACCCAGAAATCTTTCATATGATTTATTTTCGATCTAATCAAAAGCTATACGGAAACATTTATTTTCAACGAAAATAAACTCAAATATTTACTTAAGCTGTGGCGCATATCTTGACAATATTTTTAAATGCTTTTTTATTATCTAAATACAGTTTAATGATTTGAATATATTTGAGAAACAATTTTTAACTATAAATCAATAAAATTTAAAAGCAAAATTTACAAAAACATGTTATTAGATTTAGAATTTCCAAGTATTATACAAAAGAGTTTCCGTAATAGAAAGAATTTCCAAGTATTATACAAAGAATACTTAGAATTTCCAAGTATTATACAAACAATACTTAGAATTTCTAAGTATTATTCCATTATACAAAATCAAACTATCGTTTTTCTTCTTATTTATTCTAAATTTTAAAATGTTGTTTTATCACGAATATAATAGAACTGAAAGTTAACCACTTAAAACTTTGCAAAATGTTTTTGCCTTTCAATCAAAACTAACATATATACCCTGACATCTCCTGGTTTGGGTAAAATATATTTTTTACTTTGGTTAACTTAAAAAAAAAAGCAAGTAAAAATACCCATGAAAATGTTTAATGAAAATATGCTTAAACAATAGCATTAAACTCATCATTTCACCTTCAGAACCACCAACTTCACCTTTAGAAAACCTAATCCTTTAAAATTTGAACATGGGTTTGGCGACATTTTAATATCGTCAAAAGGGGAAGACAGCGCTAAAGCCTCAAGATGACGACAGGTGCGAAGTATTTTTATAATTAAAAATGAAGTTTTAGTTTAAATAAAAAACGAATAAATACTTCACGGTTTTTTCAGCGCGTCAGAAAAAAAAAATGAAAAACGAGAAAAAAAATTAACTTCGAAGTTGTGCTTAAGATTATATATATTTATATAAAAATATATGAAGATGGTGAGAAATAGAAACAGAAAGATAGAGAGATAAAAATAAATAGAACCGAAAAATAGAGAGAAATAGAAACAGAAAGATAGATAGAAACAGAAACAGATAGATAGAAGCAGAAACAAATAGAAACATAGAAACGGAAAAAAATAGAGAGATAGAAACGGAAACAAATAGAGAGATAGAAACGGAAACAAATAGAGAGATAGAAACGGAAACAAATAGTGAGATAGAAACAGAAACAAATAAAGATAAAAGCAGAAACAAATAAAGATAAAAGCAGAAATAAATAGAGATAAAAACATAAATAAAAATAGATAAAAACAGAAATAAACAGAGATAAAAACAGAAATAAAAATAGATAAAAACAGAAATAAACAGAGATAAAAACAGAAATAAACAGAGATAAAAACAGAAATAAATAGAGAGATAAAAACAGAAATAAACAGAGATAAAAACACAAATAAATAGATAAAAACAGAAACAAATAGAGATAGAAGCAGAGACAAATAGAGAGATAGAAAAAAGAAACAAACAGAGAGAAACAGAGAGAAACAGAAACAAATAGAGAAATAGAAATAGAGAGATACACTATGTGGAAGAAAGTGACGGGACACGACACTATAACGACATAAACCCATATTTATTAAAATTAATAGGAGGTAGGGCCTCCTTTGGCTGCGATCACAGCTGCAACCCTTCTGGGCATGCTTTCCATTAAATTAGCCATAGTGGCAAGAAGAATTTCCTTCCAAATGTTTAACAGGAAGTTCCATAGTTCAGGCTTGCTTTTGGGGAGTGGGGTGCAGGCCCTCAACCAAGGGTCCAATTCGTCCCAGAGATGTTCAATTGGGTTAAGATCAGGGCTCTGCGCCGGCCACTCCATGCGTTTAACGTTGTTGTTCACATACCAATCAAGAGTCCTCCTTGCAACATGGCATGTTGCGTTGTCGTCTTGATACCAGCAATCATCCATACCGTACGTTGCCCACAAGGTAGGAAGGACATGATTGTCGAGAATATCACAGTATCTATTGGCATTCATCGCACCATCAACCTTCACCAGTGGGCCAGTCCCATACTAGGAGAAACAGGCCCATGCCATCAATCCTCCTCCACCAAACTTTACAGTTGGGACGACACACTCAGGCAAAAGGCGTTCTCCTGGTAAACGCCATACCCAAACACGTCCATCGGAACGGAAAAGGGTAAATCGTGACTCGTCACACCAAAGGAGGCGTTTCCAGTCATCCAGAGTCCAAGTACGATGGTCTTTGGCCCATCGAAGGCGCGCTTTCTTGTTGGTTTTCGTAATCAAAGGCTTATGGGCCGCCGAACGTCCAGTGTAATCTAACTTATGGGCCTCGATACGAAGAGTCTTGGTCAAAACGACCACACCTGTGGCTTGTTTAAACTCATTAGCGATGTTATCCATGGATGTTTGACGGTTACTTCGAATCTCCCTGCCGAGCACCCGTCGGTCTCTGCTGGTGAGAACTGTAGGTCGTCCACTTCGGGGTTTGTTCTGACAGTGTCTCTCAGTCTTGTAGCGACATACAACACGTGCTACAGTTGATTTTGAGCAGTTACGGAGACGGGATATCTCCCTAATTGACACCTTGGCAAGATGCAATCCAACCAACACACCTTTCTTAAACTCAGACAACTCTTCCCGTGGCGGCATCTTGACAAAAAACAACTCTAGTCGACTCCACAGAGTATTTATAGGATATGGCTGACACGTGATACCTATTATTGAGCATGTGTCAGCTGTATTGTCGACTTTTCTACTTTTCGACGGATGTCCCGTCACTTTCTTCCAGATAGTGTAGAAACAGATCGAGAGAAACAAAATAATTTGAATGAATTTGATAAAATCTCGTAACTTAAATCATGAACTTGATTTGTCCTAATTTTTTATAATGTAAGGTTTATATATATTGGCTTAGTTATTAATTACATAATGACTAATACTGCGCGAGATCTATTGATAACGTTCCTTGTTCATTTATTATATTTAATAATAAAAATCTCATGTTAAATTTGATCACAAATATTTGAAATCATTTAAACTCTAGAAAAATGATTTCAGATGGTTTTGGCTGGTTTAACTTCAGCTTCAATTTGACTGATAAACTAGAAGAGAGTGGCTAAGCCTTCGGTTGTAGATACCGACATTGTATCTATTGTCATAAATGTAAGTCAACATTGTCTCTTTAAACAATGTAAAGGTGAAGTACTTTCAGGGAGTAACATCCCTGGATTTTCTCTACATATTAGAGAGGATTGGAAAATTCCAAAGATTGAATTTGATTATCCATACAAGATTTAATTCACTCATTTTTCGGAATAGTGACAGTAGCGTACACCACACAACGGTATTGAACCCATATCTTTCCCCACGTTAGTTAGCATACACTGGACCAAACATTTGACACCAAATTGTTTCATTTATAAACTTTATATTCATAATATCTTATCGTAATTACATAAAAAATTATAAGTGTATATTGATATTTTAATAAAAATAAATTATAAAATTTTTCAGGCATAATGCATCTTACTGTTATAATAGCTCAATTTTAATAATAAAATTTACATTTAAATTATTAAAAAAATACAATTTACCCATTTTAAGAAAGTTTTCTGAATAAAAGTAGGAGTAACTGATGATACAAAAATATAACGAAATAAATCCTTACAAGGGCAAACTACAGATAGAAAATATATATTAAACATATGGAATCTACTCCAATAAATATTTGAATTCGATGATGAAATTTATTAAAGATTGTCGCATATATATTCAGTTTTATACCAGTAAGGAACATTTTCTATAGTTTTTGAAGTTTTACAACGATGTTTTAAGATGTCTATGAAAATTTGATTTTGTATGTATCAAAGGTGGGAATTGATTGATGCGCTGTAAGATTTTGCAATCAAACACAAATGAATTTGCATACATTTTTAATTTCCTTTTCATTGAAATTTTCACTTGAAACCATTTCTTCGAATTTTGTATTGAAACTATGTGGTACAATATTTAAAGATTTATAAAACAGTTATTTCAATGTATTTTCGTATTAAATTTTTCCAAGGACGATTTATTCATATTGTAGCTAGTATAAATGTTGGATTTTTATTTTTTATGAAAGGATGTCCTATAACGCTTTTTAATTTTGGAATAAACTTAAATATATAATTTAAAGTTAAAAATTTCCTTACATCTACAACTGTGTCCAAAAAGTAAGACAAATTTTCAATTTAAAATTCCTGGGACTTACGGAATATCAATTTTTTTTCATTTTTAGGTTGCTGGCACTGTCCTTGACATCTGTGTGAAATTTGACGTCAAAGTAGTCATTAGTTCTTGAGTAACGCTTGACATTGCGAGACGCTAAAACTGACTCCGGCGATTTTTGAAATGTCTGAATTAATTGAGCAAAGAATTTACATTAAATTTTGTTTGCGGAAACGTATAGAATGTTGCAGAAGGCATTCGTAGAGCATTCCTATATCGGAAAGAAATGTTTAGAAGTGGTATAAACAGTTCAAAGAAGGCAGAGAACGTTTGAAGACGAAGAGCCCTCTGGTCGACCATCACCCTCAACCGACGAAGCTCACGTCCAAAAACATTCAAGATTTGGTGCTTGCAAACTATCGATTTACAATCAGAGACCTTGCTGATGATGTTGGTATTTCAAAAGGATCGGTCAATTCCATTTTCGGCCTCAAACACGTCAAATCTCGATTGGTACCGAAAACACTGAATGCGAAAGCTCACACTGCATTGATTCTTCATGACTTTTCGCCAGAAATGAAACCCATATCGTTCCACAACCCCTGTATTCACCCGTTCGACTTCTGGATATTCAAACTAACTAAACTCAAACGACCACTCCAGAACACGTTTTGTGTCCATTGAAGAGATTCAACGTGAATCGCCACGCGCTTTGAACGCCATCCCTGCTGATGATTTTCTAGCATGCATTGAGTATTGGAAAAAAGTTGGCATAAGGGCATTGAGTCCGGAGGGGATTACTTTGAAAGCGATGAAATAAATTAGGAAGAATAAATAAAGAGTTTTTGAAAAAAAAAATTGGTCTTATTTTTTGGGAACAGTAGTACGAATAATTTGCATCAGAGTATTTTGAAGATTTATCCAATCACCTATGTTGAAATATACCCAATTCCAATTTTAATATTGGCTTTAGAGTATAGCAAGTAAACAACAAAAATTATCTATTTTAACTCTTATAAGCAGCTTAATTTTAAAATAATATTTCTTTTCAAATATCATTGCAATTTACATTATCGGCTTAAAACGATGAAACAGTCGATACAAATTGTAAGTGAAGAGAAAATATATTTCAAAATATTTTTAACTTATTGAAAAATGAATATTTATTTTTGTCATTAAATAAATAAATGTACCGTTTGCACTTAATTTGATTCTATATTCAGAATTTCTAGAAATATTAAGTGTGGTACATGTATGTACATATTTTAACAGAATTTTATCCTTTTATAGCTATCTTAATTGCTTCCGTTTCAAAAATTTACTTTGGCAAATACAAATTTTTCCACCGTCATTATAACTTCTTCATAATCTGCTCAACAATTTTCTGAATTCAGGGTTATTTTTAAATTTCACATTATATACAGTTCCATCTTCATCATTGAGAATTCCTGGTTGGATCATGGGGGAATGAGCTTTGCGAAATTTCAAATTTTTATTCTATTCATAAGATATTTTTTCATAAAATGCAGTTTAAAATTAAAAAATTGAGCATTTGAAATAATAAATTTGTTTAACAATTTAATTAAATGGAATCATTTGGTCTTAATATAATTAATTTTTTAACAGTTTAATTAAATGCAATGAATTGGTTT
>BPLQ01002356.1:0-50000 GCA_021605075.1 Caerostris darwini | reverse complement strand
TAAAAAAAAAAAAAGAGAGAAATTCGTTTTTATTTGTTCTGAGGTATCGCATAAAAAGAATTAATCTTAGCTTGTTTTTTGTGCCTAATATTACAATACACTGCCAACAATTTTGTTTTCCTTATTTATTTAATTATATCTACGATCTGAATACAAAGACTTCTTTGCTAGTTTAAAAGATGGTTGAAAAAAATATAAAAAAAAAGCTCCTCAGTTTTCGAAGCACTATTCCATCCACTTTTGGTGAGGCAAAAAATTGGAGTTTTACACCAATCAGGAGAACTAGAACAATTCATCAGTGTATAAAAAGCAGACTTTGAGCTAAACATTTTAACGGACAAAATAGAACTACCCATCAATGTTTGAACATTCTTTTTTAATTTCGTGGCGTGATAAGAGAGCTGAAAATAAACAATTTTCATGCAAAAATGGGGCAAAAAAATGTTTTCAAGGTTCATTTTTTATAACCTTTAATTATCATTAAAATATTAATAGGTAATCTCAAAAAATATGTATTTATTTTGTTATGTTATCTCTTATGGTTAGGCAATCGAATTTTCAATTTTTTTTTTTTAACAACGAGAAAAAATGCTCTTAAATTAAAAAAATTATAATTTAGATTATTATCAAATAAAACCTTAAGTTTGTGCATGTTTTTCTTATATATTTGTAATATTCATCCTTATCAATGTGCAGCAGCCCCATGCCTACTGACAGATTTCGAGACGCTTTTCTTTTTACAGGGTAGGGTTGTCAGCTGTACCCCAACAGACATATTAGAACAGTGTGTGTGGTGTCTTTATTAAAACCTTCTCATTTTTATTTTATTTATTTAAATTTGAAGATAACAACCCAAAATTTGATTTTATATTTTAAAGGTCATTTAATAAATCCTATATAATTAAATTACCATTCTCCACTCTATTATTCATGTAAATGTGAAAAGTATAACACTTTGCAATCATTTTCTTTTGTACTTTTAAAAGTATGAATCGGTAAAGCGATAAAACATCAACAAAACCATCATAAATATTACCAGAACTAAATGAAAGAGTTCCTCAAAAAATTCTCCGAATGGATACATATTGCACTTCTTAAAGTTTTAATACTCGCAGGGCAGGGACGAAAGTTCCATCGTAAATTACTCAGCTTCGCCCGGTAGTTTATGGTTTTAGGCATTCGATTAAATATCCCCATCATTGCATTTCAGCCGGGTTAATAAATTACAATTATGTCCAGACCGGGATAACAGATGAATGGCGAACCGTTCTGACTCCTTTGAATCACGTGCTGTGAGAAGAAAAATGAACAATGATAGCGCGAAGTCTCTTTATCTCAAAAGTGTTAATATTATTGATCGGGTAATTTTGTCTGAAACTAAAAAAGTTAAAAGAAAGAAAAAGGCCATATAAAATCCCCCATCTTTTTTTTGTCTCTATTGTGTTTTTTTTTTTCAAAGAAGGAAAAATTAAAAGATAAAACTTTGAAAAAGGGAACGATTAAAATAAAAAAAAAAAAAAAGAATGCAAAATGAGTGTTTCTTTTATGCTTAAAATAAGGGAGGTAAAAAAAAAAGTGTTGGGCATAAAAAAATGAGAGAAATAAGTTTTTATTAGTTCTGAGGTATTGTATAAAAGAATTAATATTAGCTGGTTTTTAGTGCCCGATATTACAATACACTGACAAAAAATTTTGTTTTCCTTAGTTATTTTTTTAATTGTATCTACGTTCTGAATATAAAGACTTCTTTGCTGGTTGAAAGGATGAACAAAAAAATTAAAAAAAAAAAAAAAAAGTTCCTTCGTTTTCAAAGTACTTTTCCATCCATGTTTGATGAGGCAAAAGATTGGGGTTTTACACCAATCAGGAGAACTGGAACAATCCATCAGAGTATAAAATTTGAGCTCAAAACTTTAACGAACAAAATAGAACTATCCATCACTGTTAGAAATTTTTTTTTTATAATTTCGTGGCATGGTAAATGAAAATATATTTTGGTGAAAATAAACAATTTTCATGCAAAAAAATATTCTCCAGGTTCAATTTTTTATAAACTTTAATTATGATTAAAATATTAATAGGTAATCTACAAAATAAGTATTTATTTTATTAACATGTTATTCCTTATGGTTGTGCAATCAAATTTTGAATTTTTTTTTTTTGAACAATGAGAAAAAAGGATCTTATTAAAATATTTTTAATTTCGATAATTATCAAATAAAAATCTTAAATTTTTCCATGTTTTTCTTAAATAACTCTAATATTCATAGATTGTGCGACATCGCCATGGTTGGGCCAAGGTCGTCTGTCTACTGGCAGATTTCGAGACGTTTTTCCTTTTACTATGTAGGGTTGTCAGCCCTACGCCCAACATCCATATTAAACTGGGAGCTAGGTTTAAAGTGGATTCCGAACCACTACAAACATCCATGGCATCACCGGAAATCGTGCCCGAAACTCGAACCCATATTTTAAAAAGCCAATTATTAAATCCTTCATAGTTAAATTACCATTCTCCACTTTATTATTTACGTAATTATGAATAGTATAACACTTTACAAACGTTTTTTCTTTTGCACTTTTAAAAGTATGAATCGGTAAAGCGATAAAACATGGACAAAACAATCATAAATAGTACCAGAACTAAATGAAAGAGTTCCTCGAAAAATTCTCCGAATGGATACATATTGCACTTCCCTCAGTTTTAATACTTGTAGGGAAGGGACGAAAGTTCTATCGTAAATTGCTTAGCTTCGCCCGTTAGTTTATGGTTTCAGGCATTCGATTAAATATCCCATCACTGCATTTCAGCCGGGTTAATAAATTACAATTAAGTCCAGAACGGGATAACAGATGAATGGCGAACCGTTCTGACTCCTTTGAATCACGTGCTGTGAGAAAAAAAATGAACCATAATAACGCGAAGTCTCTTTATCTCAAATGTGTTAATATTATTGATCGCGTAATTTTGACTCAAGACAAAAAAGTTAACAGAAAAAAAAAGTCATATAAAATTTTCCCGCATTTTTTTTCTCTCTCTATTGTGTTTTTTTTTTTTCAAACAAAAAAAAAAAAAAAAAAAAAAAAAAAAAAAAAAAACTTTGAAAAAGGGAACGATTAAAATAAAAAAAGAAAGAATGAAAAGCAAAAGGAGTGTTTCTTTTATGCTTAGAATAAAGGGGAAAAAAATGTTGTGCATAAAAAAAAAAAAAAAAAAAAAAAAAAAAAAAGGCAGAGAAATACGTTTTTATTAGTTCCGAGGTATTGTATAAAAGAATTAATCTTAGCTTGTTTTTAGTGACCGATATTACAATACACCGCCAAAAATTTTGTTTTCCTTAATTATTTATTTACTTGTATCTACGATCTGAATATAAAGACTTCTTTGCTGGTTTAAAAGACGAAAAAAAAAAAAAAAAAAAAAAAAAAAAAAAGCTCTTTCGTTTTCGAGAAATTTGCCACCCATGTTTGGTGAGGCCAAAAATTGGAGTTTTACACCGATCAGGAGAACTAGAACAATCCATCAGTATATAAAAAGGAGACTTTGATCTAAACATTTTAACGAACAAAGTAGAACTATCCATCAATGTTAGAACATTTTTTAAAATTTCATGGCCTGATAAGGTAAAATATGTTTCGATGAAAATAAACGATTTTCACGCAAAAAAATGTTTTCAAGGTTCAATTTTTTTTTATAACTTTTAATTATGATTAAAGTATTAATAGGTAATCTACAGAATAAGTTTTTTTTATTGACATGTTATCTCTTATGGTTAAGCAATCGAATTTTGAACTTTTTTTTTTAAACAGTGAGAAAAAAGGCTCTTAAATTAAAATATTTATAATTTAGATAATTATAATTACAAAAACTTGTATGTTTTTCTTAAATAGTTGTACTCTATGTAAACAAGCCATGACTAAATGTAAATAACGTATTATTCCTCTTCATCAAAATGCAACAGTCCCATGGTTGGGCCAAGGTCGTCTGCTTACTGGCAAATTTCGAGACGTTTTTATTTTTATGGTAGGGTTGTCAGCCCTGAACAGCCATATTAAACTGGAACCTACGGATTAAAGTGCAACTACCTCTAAATTTCCCCTCCACATTTTGTGGTCTCTAAGATGTGTTTTTTTTTTCTTTCAAAGGAAACGAAAATTAAAAAAAACAAAAAAACTTTGAAAAAGGGAACGATTAAAATAAAATAAAAAAAAAGAATGAAAAGCAAAACCAGTGTTTTTCATTTATGATTGGAATAAGGGAGGTAAAAAAAGTGTTATGCATAAAAAAAAAAAAAAAGAGAAATTCGTTTTTATTTGTTCTGAGGTATCGCATAAAAAGAATTAATCTTAGCTTGTTTTTTGTGCCTAATATTACAATACACTGCCAAAAATTTTGTTTTCCTTATTTATTTATTTAATTGTATCTACGATCTGAATATAAAAATTTTTTAAAAGATGGGGAAAAAAATAAAAAAATGAAAAAACCTCCTGCGTTTTCGAAGCACTTTTCCATCCACTTTTGGTGAGGCAAAAAATTGGAGTTTTACACCAATCAGGAGAACTAGAACAATCCATCAGTGTATAAAAGCAGACTTTGAGCTAAAAAATTTTAGCGGACAAAATAGAACTATCCATCAATGTTTGAACATTCTTTTTTAATTTCGTGGCGTGATAAGAGAGCTGAAAATAAACAAATTTCATGCAAAAAAGGGGCAAAAAAATGTTTTCAAGGTTCATTTTTTATAACCTTTAATTATCATTAAAATATTAATAGGTAATCTCAAAAAATAAGTATTTATTTTGTTATGTTATCTCTTCTGGTTAAGCAATCGAATTTTCAATTTTTTTTTTTTTTTTTTTTTTAACAACAAGAAAAAATGCTCTTAAATTAAAAATTTTAATTTAGATTATTGTCAAAAAAAACCTTAAGTTTGTGCATGTTTTTCTTATATATTTGTAATATTCATCCTCATCAATGCGCAGCAGCCCCATGCCTAATAGCAGATTTCGAGACGCTTTTCTTTTTACAGGGTAGGGTTGTCAGCTGTACCCCCAACAGACATATTAGAATACTGTGTGTGGTGTCTTTATTAAAGCCTTCTGATTTTTATTTTATTTATTTAAATTTGAAGATAACAACCCAAAATTTGATTTTATATTTTAAAGGTCATTTAATAAATCCTATATAATTAAATTACCATTCTCCACTCTATTATTCATGTAAATGTGAAAAGTATAACACTTTGCAATCATTTTCTTTTGTACTTTTAAAAGTATGAATCGGTAAAGCAATAAAACATCAACAAAACAATCATAAATATTACCAGAACTAAATGAAAGAGTTCCTCGAAAAATTCTCCGAATGGATATTTTATATTGCACTTCCCTAAGTTTTAATACTTGTAGGGCAGGGACGAAAGTTCTATCTTAAATTACTTAGCTTCGCCCGTTAGTTTATGGTTTTAGGCATTCGATTAAATTTCCCCATCACTGCATTTCAGCCGGGTTAATAAATTTCAATTAAGTCCAGAACGGGATAACAGAGGAATGGCGAACCGTTCTGGTTCCTTTTGAATCACGTGCTGTGAGAAGAAAAAATGAACCATAATAACGCGAAGTCTCTTTATCTCAAACGTGTTAATATTATTGATCGCGTAATTTTGACTCAAACTAAAAAAGTTAAAAGAAAGAAAAAGGCCATATAAAATCCCCCCCATTTTTTTTTTTTTTTTTTTTCCTGTCTCTATTGCGGTTTTTTTTTTCAAAAAAAAAAAATTAAAAGAAAAAACTTTGAAAAAGGGAACGATTAAAAAAAAAAAAAAAAAAAAACACTCATTTTGCTTTCTTATGCTTAGAATAAAAGAGGTAAAAAAAAGTGTTGTGCATAAAAAAAGGAGAGAAATTCGTCTTTATTAGTTCTGAGGTATTGTATAAAAGAATTAATATTAGCTGGTTTTTAGTGCCCGATATTACAATACACTGCCAAAAACTTTGTTTTCCTTATTTATTTTTTTAATTGTATCTACGATCTGAATATAAAGACTTATTTGCTGGTTGAAAATATGAACAAAAAAATTCCTCCGTTTTCGAAGAACTTTTCCATCCATGTTTTTTGAAGCAAAAGATTGGAGTTTTACACCAATCAGGAGAATTGGAACAATCCATCAGAGTATAAAATTTGAGCTCAAAATTTTAACGGACAAAATAGTACTATCCATCAATGTTAGAAATTTTTTTTTTTATAATTTCGTAGCGTGATAAGTGAAAATATATTTTGGTGAAAATAAACAATTTTCATGCAAAAAAATATTCTCCAGGTTCAATTTTTTATAAACTTTAATTATGATTAAAATATTAATAGGTAATCTACAAAATAAGTATTTATTTTATTAACATGTTATCCCTTATGGTTCTGCAATCAAATTTTGAATTTTTTTTTTTTTTGAACAATGAGAAAAAAGGATCTTATTAAAATATTTGTAATTTCAATAATTATCAAATAAAAACCTTAAGTTTTTCCATGTTTTTCTTAAATAACTGTAATATTCGTAGATTGTGCGACATCGCCATGGTTGGGCCAAGGTCGTCTGCCTACTGGCAGATTTCGAGACGTTTTTCTTTTTACTGTGTAGGGTTGTCAGCCCTACGCCCAACATCCATATTAAACTGGGAGCTGGGTTTAAAGTGGATTTCGAACCATTACAAACATCCATGGCATCACCGGAAATCGAGCCCGAAATTCGAGCCCATATTTTAAAAAGCCAATTATTAAATCCTTCATAGTTAAATTACCATTCTCCACTTTATTATTTATGTAATTATGAATAGTATAACACTTTACAAACTTTTTTTCTTTTGTACTTTTAAAAGTATGAATCGGTAAAGCGATAAAACGTGGACAAAACAATCATAAAAAGTACCAGAACTAAATGAAAGAGTTTCTCGAAAAATTCTCCGAATGGATGCATATTGCACTTCATAAAGTTTTAATACTTGTAGGGCAGGGACGAAAGTTCTATCGTAAATGACTTAGCTTCCCCCGTTAGATTATGGTTTTAGGCATTCGATTAAATTTCCTCATCAAAGCATTTCAGCCGGGTTAATAAATTACAATTAAGTCCAGAACGGGATAACAGATGAATGGCGAAGCGTTCTGACTGCTTTGAATCACGTGCTGGGAAAAGAAAAATGAACCATAATAACGCGTAGTCCCTTTATCTCAAATGTGTTAATATTATTGATCGCGTTATTTTGACTCAAACCAAAAAAGTTAACAGAAAAAAAGACAGGCATATAAAATTTTCCCCAATTTTTTTTGCTTTCTCTATGGTGTTTTCTTTTCTTTCAAAGGAAAAAACAATTTAAAAAAAACTTTGAAAAAGGGAACGATTAAAATAAAAAAAGACAGAATGAAAAGCAAAATGAGTGTTTCTTTCATGCTTAGAATAAAGGGAAAAAAATTTGTTGTGTATAAAAAAAAAAAAAAAAAAAAAAAAAAAAAAAAAAAAGGCAGAGAAATACGTTTTTATTAGTTCCGAGGTATCGTATAAAAGAATTAATCTTAGCTTGCTTTTAGTGCCCGATATTACAATACACTGCCAAAAATTTTGTTTTCTTATTTATTTATTTACTTGTATCTACGATCTGAATATAAAGACTTCTTTGCTGGTTTAAAAGATGAAAAAAGAAGAAAAAAAAAAAAAAAAAATAAAAAAAAAAAAAGCTCCTTCGTTTTCAAAAGTTTTCTACCCATGTTTGGTGAGGCAAAAAATTGGAGTTTTACACCGATCATGAGTACTAGAACAATCCATCAGTATATAAAAAGGAGACTTTGAGCTAAAAATTTTAACGGACAAAGTAGAACTATCCATCAATTTTAGAACATTTTTTTGAATTTCATGGCCTTATAAGGGAAAATATGTTTCGATGAAATTAAACAATTTTCATGCAAAAAAATGTTTTCAAGGCTCAATTTTTGTATAACTTTTAACTATGATTAAAGTATTAATAGGTAATCTACAGAATAAGTTTTTTTTTATTGATATGTTATCTCTTATGGTTAAGCAATTGAATTTAGAATTTTTTTTTTTTGGAATAGTGAGAAAATAGGCTCTTAAATTAAAATATTTATAATTTAGATAATTATCAAATAAAAACTGAAGTTTTTCATGTTTTTCTTAAATAATTGCAAAATTTCCAAACTGAAATTTTGTGTGTATATATATACTCAAGAGCCAAAACATTATGACCACCTGCCAATGAAGAGTTGGCCAACCTTTGGCGCGCAACACAGCTTCAACCTGCCTTGGCATGGATTAATACCACCACTTTATACTATTTAAATACCACTTCCCCCTGATCACGTGCCTTTCACGTCCTCCAAGCGAGTTCATTGCAAAATGTAGGGATGGTACTAATGTTTTGGCTCTTGAGTGTATATACAAGCAACACTTAAGAATTCAGAAAGTTATTTCTTTATTAAAATAGAGAAACAATTATTTTTATTTGGATAGATAAACACTCAATTTTGGCAATTAAATTATTAAATAATGGTAATAATAATGTTAAATATTAATGTTAATAATAATGTTAAATTCGTCACTGAATATTCATTATTGGCAACACTTTTTTTTAACACTTTACTCAAATTTCAATCAGTCAGCCTTAATTCAATTGATTTTTTTAACAACTTTCTGAATTTTAAAAAATTAACTTAAAATTTATTTAACAATTTACTTTAAAATAAAGAACATTTCCAATACAAGCCACTAGATGGCCCCCAATGGTTGAAAATGTTTTCTGTTTAATTAGAAAAGAATTAAGCAAAATATGTTCGTAATTTTGTGGTTTGACACAAGGTTAAAGAATCATAACTTAAAAAAAGTTATAACATTTAGCGTTTTATAAGTATAATATATATTTTATACTTAATGATTATAACCTGTAACGTTATATTGTTTTTGTCTATAAAGTATATTTACTTATAGTGTGTGTAGGGGAGGGGTGGTGTGTGTGTGTGTGCGGTGTGTGTGTGTGTGTGTGTGCGTGCGTGCGTGCGTGCGTGTTGTGTGGTGTGGTGTCTTTATTAAAACCTTTTCCTTTTTAATTACAAGATTTATTTAAAATAAAATAAAATAACACAAAACGTAATTTTATATTTTAAATGACAATTATTAAATCCTTCATAATTAAATTACCATTATTCACGTAATTGTGAAAAGTATAACGCTTTACAAGCATTTTTCCTTTGTACTTTTAAAAGTATGAATCGGTAAAGCATGAAACATCAACTAAACCATCATAAATATTACCAGAACTAAGTGAAAGAGTTCCACGAAAAATTCTCCGAATAGATACATATTGCACTTCCTAAAGTTTTAATACTCGCAGGGCAGGGACGAAAGTTCTATCGTAAATTACTTAGCTTCGCCCGTTAGTTTATGGATTTAGGCATTCGATTAAATTTCCCCATCACTGCATTTCAGCTGGGTTAATAAATTACAATTAAGTCCAGAACGGGATAACAGATGAATGGCGAACCGTTCTGACTCCTTTGAATCACGTGCAGCGAGAAGAAAAATGAACCATAATAACGCGAAGCCTCTTTATTTCAAAAGTGTTAATATTATTGATCGCGCAATTTTGACTCAAACACAAAAAAAAAAAAAAAAAAAAAAAAAAAAGGCCATATAAAATTTCTTTCAAAGGGAAAAAAAAAAATAAAAATAAAAACCTTGGAAAAAGGGAAGGATTAAAAAAAAAAAAAAAAAAAAAAAAAGAATGAAAAGCAAAATAAGTGTTTCTTTTATGCTTAGAATAAGGGAGGAAAAAAAAAATTTGTATGAAAAAACAGTAAAAAAAAGGGACAGAAATTCGTTTTTATTAGTTCTGAGGTATAGTATAAAAGAATTAATATTAGCTTGTTTTTAGTGCCTGACATTACAATACACTGCCAAAAATTTTGTTTTCCTTATTTATTTATTTAATTGTATCTACGATTTGAATATAAAGACTTCTTTGCTGGTTTAAAAGATGAAAAAAAAAAAAAAAAATTAAAAAAAAAAAAAAGGCTCCCCAGTTTTTCAAGAACTTTTCCACCCATGGTTGGTGAGGCAAAAAATTGGAATTTTACACTAATCAGGAAAACTAGAACAATCCATCAGTGTATAAAAAGGAGACTCTGAGCTGAAAATTCTAACGAACAAAATAGAACTATCCATCAAAGTTAGAACATTTTTTTTTCAATTTCGTGGCGTGAGAAGTGAAAATATGTTTCGGTGAGAATAAACAATTTTGATGCAAAAAATATTTTCTAGTTTCAATTTTTATAATCTTTAATTATGATTTAAATATTAATAGGTAATCTACAAAATAAGTATTTATTTTATTAACATGTTATCTCTTATGGTTTAGCAATCGAATTTTAAAATTTTCTTGGACAGCGAGAAAAAATACTCTTCAATTAAAATATTTATAATTTTGTTAATTATCAAATAAAAACCTTAGGTTTTTGCATAATAATTAACTTAACTTAAATAATTGTAATATTCATCATCATCAATTGTGCAAAGCCTCATGGTTGAGTCAAGTTCGCCTGTCTGCTGGCAGATTTCGAGACGCTTTTCTTTTTACGGGGTAGGGTCGCACAACAGCCATAATAAACTGGGACATACGGTTTAAAGGGCATTCCGAACCACTACAAGCATCCATTTCCCAGCCGGGACTCGAACCCGAAACCTTGGGCCTACAGCACCAAAGCGCTAGACGCGCGGCCATTAGGCCCCCATTGTTAGATTACCAAATTGAAAAGCCTTATATATATATATATATATATATATATATATATATATATATACACGAAAGTGACAGAAGTCATGGGATACCTCTTAATATCATGTCGGCCCTCCTTTCGACCGGCGAAGTGCAGCAACTCGACATGGAATGGACTCAACAAGTCGTTGGAAGTCTTCTGCAGGAATATTGAGCCATGCTGTCTCAATAGACGTCCATAATTGTGAAAGCGTTGATGGTGCAGGATTTTGGGCACGAACAGACCTCTCGATGATGTCCCATAAATGCTCGATGGGATTCATGTCGGGCGATCTAGGTGTCCAGATCATTAGTTGGAATTGTACATAATGTTCTTCAAACCAATCGCGAACAGTTGTGGCCCGGTGACATCGCGCATTGTCATCCATAAAAATCCCATCGTTGTTTGGGTACATGAAGTCCATGAATGGCTGCAAGTGATCTCCAAGTAGCTGAACATAAGCATTTCCAGTCAATGTTCGGTCCAGTCGCACCAGAGGACCAAGTCCATGCCATGAAAAAACAGCCCACACCATTACGGAGCCACCACAAGCTTGAACAGTGCCTTGCTGACAGTTTGGGTCCATGGCTTCGTGGGGTCTACGCCACACTCGAACCCTACCATCAGCTCTTACGAACTGAAATCGTGATTCATCGGACTAGGCCACGGTTTTCCATTCATCTAGGGACCAACCGATATGCTCACGTGCCCACGAGAGTCGCTGCAAGCGATGTCGTTCTGTCAGTAAAGGCACTCGAGTCGGTCTTCTGCTGGAATAGCCCAAGAAAGCCAAATTTCTCCTCACAGTTCTAACAGACAAGTCCCTTGTACGTCCCACATTGATTTCTGCGGTTATTTGACGCAGTGTTGCTTGTCTGTTAGAATTTACGACTCTTTGCAGACGTCGCCGGTCTCGGTCGTTAAGTGCAGGCGGTCGACCACTGCGCTGTCCATGGTGGGATGTTATGCCTGAAATTTCATACTCTCGGCACACTCTTGACACAGTGGATCTGGAAATGTTGAATTGCCTGACGATTTCCGAAATGGCATGACCCATGCGTCTAGCTCCAACTAACCTTCCGCGTTCAAAGTCTGTTAATTCCCGTCGTGCGGTCATCCTCACGTCAAAACCTCTTCACATGAATAACTTGAACAGAAATGAAAGCTCTGCGAAAGCACTGCGCATTTATACCTGTTCTACGCGATGCTACTGCCATCTGAAAATTTGCATATTGCTATCCCATGACTTTTGTCACTTCAGTGTATATATATATATATATATATACTAGCAACACTTAAGAATTTGCAAAGTTATTTCTTCATTAAAATAGAGAAAATTTATTTTTATGTGGATAGATAAAAGACACTAAATGTTGACGATTCAATTGTTAAATAATGTTAAAATGTTAATAATAATGCTAGTGTTAAATAATAACGTAATTTCGCCACTAAATATTCATTATTGGCAAGATGTATTGAAATTGCATTTTGCTGCGTAATCATGTATTATACTATCCTAATATCATCTGAAATACTGATGCAACATAAAATAATTTGCATTTTAACATTTAATCTTGAAAAAAAAAATAAAATAATTAATTACATGACTATATATCGTAAGTGATTAAAACATTTTCTTATTGCATAAAATTCTTAAACTTTTGCGATAAAATTGAAATAAACTATTATTGCTGAAATGCATTGTAGGAAACTGTAACTTGTATTTAAAATTTTATGTTTGAATTTTTGACTTATAAATTCTTACCATGATAGAATAAAATTGAAATAATTTAAAATCCAAACACAATTGAAATTACAGGTAAGTAAAATTAAAGTAAGCAGATATTTCAATAGCTCTGGCGGTCGATGCCCCATGATTTGTATTCGAGTCACGGCAATGCCATGGATATTTGTAATGGTTCTGAATCCCCTTTAAACCGTAGGTACCGGTCTAATATGACTGTGGAACGTTGGGCGTAAGACTGACAACCCTTCCCCGAAAAAAGAAAAACATATGTTGTTTCGAAATCAGCCAATAGGCAGACGACCTTGTCCTACCATGGGGCTGTTGCGCCAATAAAGAAGACATTTCAATAAATTAAGAACAATAATGGTTTAGACTTAGCTAAGCTTCAACTAAGAAATTTAATAATTGGGTAAGTAATATTATTCTAAAGAAAAAAAACAGTGATGTCAGTACGATGTATTTGAAAATGTCTTGAATTAGAAATCACAAGTCTGATAGATATTGAACGTTACTTAAGATGCACTAGGTAAGAAGGGTTCATTGTATTAAACACAGAAGTAAAAAATGAATTGCATATTGTAGGACTTTTCATGTGAACTGGTCCATTTTTGTCTTACAATACAATAAAGTCTTCGACACACCTAGAGAACAATATCATTGCATATTTTGCACATGGATTTTTGACTAATTAGTGTCATTTGAATTTAAACACAAGAACTTGCCGAGGTAAAAAAATTATAACATATTTAATATAAAATATATTATTAAATTACTACAATAATTGAAACATAATAATATTATGAACACAAAGAAAAAAAGTAACGAATAAAATTAAATGCTTTCAATAAAATCCGTATAGCAAAAGTACATTTAGTTAAAAATTAACATTTGTAAATTTTATTTTATTATTTATATTTAATTACTATTAACATTTCTTTATTTCAAATATAAGTCAAGTTATATGTGAAACTATTATACTATTTTTATATTGTAGTTGCAAATTAAAAACCAATAAAACATTGAACATTATCCATTTTGATAGTTTGGATAGTATCATAAATAAATATATTAAACTTTTCATTTGTCAATGTCAAAACCATTCCGATACATAAAATGTATTTATTCACAAAAGCGATCTTTTTGTTTCATCTTTTGAAAATATTTCCAGATATTAAATACATTAGCAGAATACAATTCCTAATTTTCAACAAAAATTAAATGGGAAATTATTGCAATTAATTAGATTCATAATTAAGAAATGAATTAGTATAATAGAATAAAATACTTTGATTTGTTTAAAATGAGAAAAGATGAGGATAATTATTATATTTAATTGTAGTATATAGACAATGTGCTCATGTTTCACATAAGGCTTTTGATAAAGGTAAAAGCTTTTTAAAATCAAATCTTTCTTCGTTGTTTTTTTCCATATTTTATATATTCTTAGGAGCAAAAATAAATTATTTTTTTTATTATTCTTTATCAACAAATAAATTCTTCCATTTGTTTAAAATGAAAAAGATGAGGATAATTATTATGTTTAATTGTAGCATATAGACAATGTGCATATATCTCTCATAAAAACCTTTTGATAAAGGTAAAATACATTAAAATCCAAACTTTAATCGTTGTTTTTTTCGATATTTTACTATATTCTTAGGAGCAAAAATTAATTATTTTTTTATTATTCTTTATCAACAAATAAATTCTTCCATTTGTTTAAAATGAAAAAGATGAGGATAATTATTATGTTTAATTGCAGCATATAGACAATGTGCTCATATTTCTCATAAAAACCTTTTGATAAATGTAAAATATATTAAAATCAAACTTTAATCGTTTTTTTTTTTTTAGACGATATTTTACTATATTCTTAGGAATAAAAATTAATTATTTTTTATTATTCTTTATCAACAAATAAATTCTTCCATTTGTTTAAAATGAAAAAGATGAGGATAATTATTATGTTTAATTGTAGCATATAGACAATGTGCTCATATTTCTCATAAAAACCTTTTGATAAAGGTAAAATACATTAAAATCCAAACTTTAATCGTTGTTTTTTTTCGATATTTTACTATATTCTTAGGAGCAAAAATTAATTATTTTTTATTATTCTTTATCAACAAATAAATTCTTCCATTTGTTTAAAATGAAAAAGATGAGGATAATTATTATGTTTAATTGCAGCATATAGACAATGTGCTCATATTTCTCATAAAAACCTTTTGATAAATGTAAAATATATTAAAATCCAAACTTTAATCGTTTTTTTTTTTCGATATTTTACTATATTCTTAGGAGCAAAAATTAATTATTTTTTTATTATTCTTTATCAACAAATAAATTCTTCCATTTGTTTAAAATAAAAAAGATGAGGATAATTATTATGTTTAATTGTAGCCTATAGACAATGTGCTCATATTTCTCATAAAAACCTTTTGATAAAGGTAAAATACATTAAAATCCAAACTTTAATCGTTGTTTTTTTCGATATTTTACTATATTCTTAGGAGCAAACATAAATTATTTTTTTTATTATTCTTGATCAACAAATAAATTCTTCCATTTGTTTAAAAGATGAGGATTATTATATTAATTATTAATTATATATTATTTACTTGTAGCATATAGCCAATATGTTTATATTTCACATAAAAACCTTTCAATAAAGTTTAAAGCTTTTTAAATTTAAATCATTCATCGTTGTTTTTTTCCATATTTTATATATTCTTAGGAGCAAAAATTAAATTTTTATTATTCTTTATCAAGAAATAAATTCTTTCTCTAGTGCTTTAACTTGTTTACTACGTATTCAAATATTCAAAGAACTGAAAAGGTTGTCAAGTATCCATTGTTATAAAATTCACCCAATTTAAAAACGTTTTTGGAGGTAAATAATAAATTTAACACACTAAGTGATTCAGAACTACTTTTAAAGTTTTTATATACTTTTATACTTTAATAATGTATTTGTCTGAATAAGTGATTCTGTGTTCCTATCAAGGCCTTTTATTTCTTTTTTAAAAATTCAAACAGTTTTCAAATAAATATATTATTGTTTTGGTCTAAATGCGGCGGTTTCTGTGTTATATATAACAATTTAAAAATGTTATTATATTTAACAATTTTTTCACTTAGCTTAGAGCGGTGAATGAATATTTTTTTTTCTAATGCAGGTGGCAAACACTTAAACAGCTTGGTCTTGGATGCCTTAACGCAAGTGCTGCACAGGCGTTACTCACTTTGCATTACACAGGGGGCGCATTTAACTTGAAGATAAGCCACGGACGCGTAGTAACAATGCCCCGCAACGCTCTACTATCATATTAGAGCGGGAACTACGGTTTAAAGTGGATTCCAAACCTTTTCAAACATCTACGGCACCGCCGGGACTGGAACCCGAAACCTGTGGTACCGAGCGCCAGAGCGCTAGCCACTCGGCCATTCAGGCCCCGGAGAATAAATATAATAGGTTAAAAAATCCAAACTCAGTTGAATTTCAAGAATAAAATCTTGGTAAGATTGCAACAACTATTTTTTACCTCAATATATTAAAATAAAGACTAAAAAAACAGTTTTAATTAACTTTATATATAGATATAGATGTATAAAAAGTCAACTGGAATCCCTGCTTATTAAAAGATAAAAACACCATACATATTTTTAAAAAACTAATTTTTAAAAAATTCTATGAATTCTTAGACAGGTACAAAATCTTAGCAAACATAGTTTAATAACTTTCATCTAGAAATATTTGTGTTTTTAATGAAATTATAATGCGAGTTAAAAAATATATAGCAATCCCTTTTTTCATCGAGTATTTCTGGAAATAATGAAAAAGCGTGATAAACAGAAAACTAAATGTAGCGGGGTGTTTTATGAATGTTGTGAAATATATTTTTTCTAAAAAATCATCCAATATAAAGGGCTACTATATAAAATCCGAAATATGCGACATCAAAATTGATTAACTATGCAAGACTTCAAATATGGAATTCTGTTTGAATTAAAATTTTTTATTCTTTAAATTAACCTTAATTAATAATAAATGCTTTGTAAACACTTCTTTTTAAGAATTATACTTCGTGGATTTTGCGAAATCTGAACATCAAAAAATATTTTGAGCTTCAAAAAAAAAGTCTTTATTTTTAAAAGGATCTTTTTCCTTTGTAAGAAATTCCTATAAAAATTCTTTAACATTGAGTTTTTTCTTATAATATTTTCCAGAATTTTGTTTTCTTTCTTGATTTTCTTGATTTTTTAAAAAATATTTTCTCATTGAAATTCTACCTCCAGTATTTTTTATTTTAAGCTCCAATATTTTAGTTGTATAAATTGAATTGGTATTAATAATTAAAAATTTTTGTTATTTTAAAGACAACCAATCTTTTTACAAAATTATGTAAATTAATACTGCAAGTATTTACAGGTATTTTATATCAAAATGACGCTTAAAATAAAAAAAAAGACCAATCTGTCCAAAAAGTAAGACAAATTTTCAATTTAAAATTCCTGGAGTTTATGGAATTTCAAATTTTTTATTCATTTTTAGGTTGATGGCACTGTCCCTGATATCTATGTGAAATTTGACGTCAAACTATTCATTAGTGTTTGAGTTACGCTTGGCTTTGTGAGACGATAAAACTAATTCCAGCGATTTTTGAAATGTGTGATTTAATTGAGCAATGAACTTGCATTAAATTTTGTTTGCGGAAACGTATAGAATGTTGCAGAAGGCATTCGGTGAGCATCCCTATATCGGAAAGACATGTTTAGAAGTGGTATAAACAGTTCAAAGAAGGCAGAGAACGCGTTGTAGACCAGGGCTCTCCAAACTACGGCCCGCCGGAAGATTCAATTCGGCCCGCGGATAGAATTTTAATTTTCCAGTCCGAGGCAAATTAAAAGAAATATAAATTTATACATTATATATCCATCTCCTTTTCTACTTTGATTAAATATTATTTTTTTTCTTCTTTTTTTCAAAGGACTGATGATCTTTTTACTTTCTCTATTTTTGTTCTACAAAACTTAAATTGACAGAAATAGCAAGCACAGACAGCTTTAAATCAGAATGGATTTGCAAGTTGAATTAATTGAGTTACATTCTAACAATCTCAAGCAGTCGTTTCTAAATATGCCAAAGTTAGAGTTTTACAAATCAATATCGAAAGTAGGTTTCCCAAATTCAATATTTCACGGCCAGAAAATCAGTAATGTGTTTGCTTCATCTGATATATGTGAGCAAGTGTTTTCAACTATGAATATTGGAAAGAATTATTTCAGAAGTAGACTGACAGATGAGCATTTGTGATTCCTTATAGGGTTCGAAGTGAGAACCTCACTATAACGAACTTTTAAAAATTAAATCTCGATTTCATTATGCTCATTAACATTTTTAAATTGTAATACTTGTATATTGTTTTTAAAATTTTAGCAAAATTTTTCTTGGCCCGCCAAACTTTTTTTTTATCAATTTTTGGCCCGCCACCGAAAAAGTTTGAAGACCCCTGTTGTAGACGAAGAGCCCTTTGGCCGACCATCAACCTCAACCGACGAAGCTCACGTCCAAAAAATTAAAGATTTGGTGCTTAAAAACCGTCGATTTACAATTAGAGACCTTACAGATGATGTCGAAATTTCAAAAGGATCGGCCAATTCCGTTTTGGGCTTCTAACGCGTCAAATCTCGATTGGTACCGAAAACACTGAATGCGCCAACTCACACTTCATTGATTCTTCGTAACGTTTTCGCCAAAACTGAAACCCATATCGTTCCCCAACCACCGTACTTCCACGACTTCTAGATATTCCCTAAATTCAAAAGACCACTCAGGGCACACCATTTTGAGTGGATTGAACAGATTCAACGTGAATCGCCCCTATGTTTGAAGGCCATCCCTGCGGATGACTTTTTAGCATGCATTGAGGATTGGACAAAATTTGGCATAAGTGCATTGCGTCCGGGGGGCTACTTTGAAGGCGATGAATTAAATTCGGAAGAATAAATTAAGTTTTTGAAAAAATAAATTGGTCTTACTTTTTAGGCACTGTAGTACGTTTAACTTATATATACTCCTTTTAATTTTATCCGGTACAAACCTTACGCCGACGTGACACATTTTACGTTAAGCTGATCACCAACTGCGTAATTATTCCGGAATTTCTAATTTCATTAAACGTTGCCTACATTGATTTTTTTTACACAAAAATCCAATATATTCATTAAATTTATCCTTACACATCAGCATGATAAATCCCAGATATGAATGATTGTTAAAAATTGAGGAAGTCCTCTCTTGAATGTAAAGAGACACGTTATTAATCATTTGAGATTAAATAAAGTAGTTAATGGGTATCTGATCGCATCGCTAAAATTCTTAATTACTTGCGATCAAATCACGCTAGCCGTAATGCTGCCTTTGAAAATATTTCCGCTCACCACAAAATTACCCAAATGGGATTATACAGGACTGCGGGAAGGAGCGTGATGAAACCTTATTAATGGTAGCCAAGATTGTCTTGGCAAGGCCCCAATACAACAAACGGTATTATCAGCATCGGATTTCTATCTGAGTAGTGCTTAGAATTTAAGAGTTTGCTTCTCATGTTACGAATGAGAAACTTGGTAAAGCTATGATCTTTCAAGTGCCATCAATTCAATGCACTCAATTCCCACACTTGAGTCTTAGAATAGCGAAAGAATTGCAAACAATAGTTTTAAATTGCATGTTTCCGTTTAATAAAATGAAACCAACTAACGAATATGAGATATTAAAGCAGAATTGAGTGGATTTGAAGACCGAGGATCGCACACACGCAAAGACACTCGAACATTATGTAACATTACAATAATGTATATAATTATTTTATTACAAGAAATATAAATATAATTAAAATGCAAATGGGAGGCCTGATGGCCGCTTGATGATAGCGCTCTGGCACTCGGTACCACAGGTATCGGGTTTGAATCCCGGCAGTGCCATGAACGCATGAAACCGTATTTTGCGGTCATAATAGCATCATAGAGCGTTTTGGGGGTTAGTGTTACTCGCGTCCTTAGGATATCTTCCAGATACATGTGAGCTCTGAGTAGTGCTAAATGAGTAACAGCTGTGCAGCCCTTACTTACGGCATAATTCTTAATCGTCTGTATTGCCTGCTGGATTAGAACAACAACAACAAAACGCAAATAAAAATTTGGTGAGTCATATTACATGTTGTGATGTATCTAATTTTTAGAATGAAAAGCAAAATGAGTGTTTCTTTTATATGCTTAGAAAAAGGGAGGTAAAGAAAAATGCGTTGTGTAAAAAAAACGAGAGAGAAATTCGTTTTTATTAGTTCAGAGATATTGTATAAAAGAATAATTCTTAGCTTGTTTTTAGTGCCTGATATTACAATATACTGAAAATTTTTTTTTCTTAATTTATTTATTTAATTGTATCCATGATCTGAATATAAAGACTTCTTTGCCAGTTTAATAGACGAAAAAAAAATTATAGAAAAAAAGCTCCTCCGTTTTCGAAGAACTTTCCCCCCCCTCTGTTTGGTGAGGCAAAAATTGCAGTTTTACACCAATCAGGAGAACTAGAACAATCCATCAGTGTATAAAAAGGAGACTTTGAGCTGAAAATTTTAACGGAAAAAATAGATGTTAGAATCCATCAATGTTAGAACCTTTTTTTTAATTTCGTGGCCCTGATAAGTAAAAATATGTTTCGCTGAAAATAAGCAATTTTCATACCAAAAAATTTTTTCAAGGTTAAATTTTTTGTAACCTTTAATTATGATTAAAATATTAATAGGTTATCTACAAAATAAGTATCTATTTTATTAACATGTTATCTCTTATGCTTAAACAATCGAATTTTGAATGTTTTTATTTGAACAGTGAAAAAAAAAATGCTTTTAAATTAAAATATTTATAATTTAGGTAACTATCAAATAAAAACTTAAGTTTCTGCATGTTTTTCTTAAATATTTCTAATATTCATCATCATCATCATTTGTGCAACAGCCCCATGGTTGAGCCTAGGTCGTCTGCCTACTGGCAGATTTCGGGACGTTTTTCTCTTTACGTGGTAGGGTTGTCCGCCCTACACCTATATTAAACAATGAACTACGGTTTAAAGTGGATTCTGAACCACTACAAACATCCATGGCCCTATCGGAACTCGACCCCATATTTTAAAAGTTATTTATTAAATCCTTCAAAATTAAAATACCATTCTCCACTCTATTATACATGTATTTGTGAAAAGTATAACGTTTCACAATAATTTTTCTTTTGTGCTTTTAAACGCATGAATCGGTAAAGCGTTAAAACATCAACAAAATCATCATAAATATTACGAGAACTAAATGAAAGCGTTCCTCGAAAAATTCTCCGAATGGATACATATTGCACTTCATAAAATGTTAATATTGGTAGGGCAGGGACGAAAGTTATAACGTAAATTACTTAGCTTTTGCCATTAGTTTACGGTTTTAGGCATTCAATTAAATTTCCCCATCACTGCATTTCAGCCGGGTTAATAAATTACAATTAAGTCCAGAACGGGGTAACAGAGGAATGGCGAACCGTTCTGACTGCTTTGAATCACGTGCTGTGAGAAGAAAAATGAACCATAATAACGCGAAATCTCTTTATCTCAAAAGTGTTAATAGTATTGATCGCGTAATTTTGACTCAAACTAAAAAAGTTAAGAGAAAAAAAAAATGGGCATATAAAATTTTCTTCCTTTCTATGGCGTTTTTTTTTTCTTTCAAAAGGAGAAAAAAAATTAAAACAAAAAAAACTTTCAGAAAGGGAACGATTAAAAAAAAAAGAATGAAAAGCGAAATGTGTGTTTTATTTATGCTTAAAATAAAAGAGGTAAAAAAAAGTGTTGTGCGTGCATAAAAAAACTAGGGAGAAATTCATTTTTATTAGTTCTGAGGTATCGTATAAAAGAATAATTCTTAGCTTTTTTTAGTGACTGATATTACAATACACTGCCAAAATTTTTTTTCATTATTTATTTATTTAATTGTATCTACGATCTGAATATATAGACTTCTTTGCTAGTTTAAATGATGAAAAAAAAAATAATAATAAAAAAAAAAATAAAACTCCTCCATTTTTGAAGAACTTTTCCACCCATGTTTGTTGAGGCAAAAAATTGGAGTTTTACACCAATCAGGAGAACTAGAACAATCCATCAGTGTATAAAACGGAGACTTTGAGCTAAAAATTTTAACGGACAAAATAGAACTATCCATCAATGTTAGAACATTTTTTTTTTTTAATTTCCAGGCGTGTTAAGTGAAAATATGTTTCGGTGAAAAAAAAACAATTTCCATGCAAAAAAAAAGGGCAAATAAATGTTTTCCAGGTTCAATTTTTTATAATCTAAATTATTATTAAAATATTAATAGGTAATTTATAAAATAAGTATTTATTTTATTAACATATAAACTCTTACTGTTAAGCAATAGGATTTTGATTTTTTTTTTTTTTTTTTTTTTTTTTTAACAATGAGAAAAAAAGACTCTTAAATTAAAATATTTATAATTTAGATAATTATCAAATAAAAACCTAAAGTTTTTGCATGTTTTACTTAAATAATTATAATATTTATCATCATCAATACGCAAGAGCCCCATGTGGGACAAAGGTCATCTGTTCTACTGGAAGATTTCGTGATGTTTTTTTTTTTTTTTAAAAGGATAGAGTTTTCAGCTCTACGCCTAACAGCTATATTTGACTGGTGTGCGTGTGTTGTCTATATTAAGCCCTTTTCATTTTTAATTACAAGTTATATTTAAAATTGAAGATAATAACACAAAATTTGATTTTATATTTTAAGGGCCATAAAATCCTTCATAATTAAATTACCAGTCGTCACTCTATTATGCACGTAATTGTGAAAAGTATAACGCCTTACAAAAAATTTTCTTTTCTACTTTTAAAAGCATGAATTGGTAAAGAGATAAAACATCAACAAAACCATCATAAATATTACCAGAACTAAATGAAAGAGTTTCTCGAAAAATTCTCCGAATGGATACATATTGCACTTCCTAAAGTTTTAATACTTGTAGGGCAGGGACGAAAGTTCTATCGTAAATTACTTAGCTTCGCCCATTAGTTTATGGTTTTAGGCATTCGATTAAATTTCACCATCACTGCATTTCAGCCGGGTTAATAAATTACAATTAAGTCCAGAACGGGATAACAGATGAATGGCGAACCGTTCTGACTCCTTTGAATCACGTGCTGTGAAAAAAAAATGAACCATAATTACGCGAAGTCTCTTTATCTCAAAAGTGTTAATATTATTGATCGCGTAATTTTGACTCAAAGAAAAAAAGTTGAAAGAAAAACAAACGGGCATAAAAATTTTTCTTTAACTCCTTTTTTTTTTTTTCTCGTCTCTATAGTTTTTTTTCTTTCAAAAGGAGAAAAAAAAAAAAATTAAAATTAAAAAAAAAAAAAAAAAAAAAACTGTGAGAAAGGGAACGATTAAAAAAAAAATGAATGAAAAGCAAAATGAGTGTTTCATTGATGCTTAGAATAAAAGAGGTAAAAAAAAAGTGTTGTGCGTGCATAAAAAAAAAAAAAGAGAAAATTCGTTTTTATTAGTTCTGAGGTATCATATAAAAGAATTAATCTTAGCTCTTTTTTAGTGCCTGATATTACAATACACTGCCAAAAATTTTCTTTCATTATTTATTTATTTAATTGTATCTACGATCTGAATATAAAGACTTCTTTGCTGGTTTAAAAGATGAAAAAAACAAAAAACAAAAAGCTCCTTCGTTTCCGAGAAATTTTCCACCCATGTTTGGTGAGGCAAAAATTGGAGTTTTACACCGATCAGGAGAACTAGAACATTCCATCAGTATATAAAAAGGAGACTCTGAGCTAAACATTTTAAGGACAAAGTAGAACTATCCATCAATGTTAGAACATTTTTTTTTAATTTCATGGCCCGATCAGGAAAAATATGTTTCGATGAAAATAAACAATTTTCATGCAAAAAAATGTTTTCAAGGTTCAATTTTTTTTATAACTTTTAATTATGATTGAAGCATTAATAGGTAATCTACAGAATAAGTTTTTTTTTATTGACATGCTATCTCTTATGGTTAAGCAATCGAATTTGGAATGTTTATTTTTTTGAACAGTGAGAAAATAGGCTCTTAAATTAAAATATTTATAATTTCGATAATTATCAAATAAAGACTGAACCTTTTCATGTTTTTCTTAAATAATTGCAATATTTCCAAATTGAAATTGTGTGTATATATACACTCAAGATCCAAAACATTATGACCACCTGCCAATAACGAGTTGGCCCACCTTTGGAGCGCAACACAGCTTCAACCCGCCTTGGCATGGATTAATACCACCACTTAATACCATTTAAATACCACTTCCCCCTGATCACGTGCCTTCCATGTCATCCAGGCGAGTTCATTGCAAAATGTAGGGGTGGTCATAATGTTTTGGCTCTTGAGTGTATATACTAGCAACACTTAAGAATTCGCAAAGTTATTTCTTTATTAAAATAGAGAAACAATTATTTTTATTTGGATAGATAAGCACTCAATTTTGGCAATTAAATTATTAAATAACGGTAATAATAATGTTAAATATTAATGTTAATAATAATGTTAATAAATATGTTAAATTAGTCACTGAATATTCATTATTGGCAACACTTTTTTTCAACACTGAACTCAAATTTCAATCAGTCAGCCTTCATTCAATTAATTTTTTTAACAACTTCCTGAAATTTAAAAAATTAACTTAAAATTTATTTAACAATTTACTTTAAAATAAAGAACATTTCCAATTCAAGCCACTAGATGGCGCTCATTGGTTGAAAATGGTTTCTGTTTAATTAGAAAAGAATTAAGCAAAATATGTTCGTAATTTTGTGGCTAGACACAAGGTTAAAGAATCAAAACTTAAAAAATGTTATAACAATCAGCGTTCTATAAGTATAACATATATTTTATACTAATGATTATAACCTGTAACATTATATTATTTTTGTCTATAAAGTATATTTACTTATAGTGTGTGTAGGGGTGTGTGGGTGTGTGTGGTGTGTGTGTATGTATGTGTGTGTGTGTGTGTGGTGTGGTGTGGTGTGTGTGTGTGTGTGTGGTGTGTGTATGGTGTGTGTGTGTGTGTGTGTGTGTGTGGTGTGTGGTGTGTGTGTGGTGTGTGTGTGTGTGTGTGTGTGTGTGTGTGTGTGTGTGTGTGGTGTGTGTGGTGTGTGTGGTGTGTGTGTGTGTGTGTGGTGTGTGTGTGTGTGTGTGTGTGTGTGTGTGTGTGTGTGTGTGTGGTGTGTGTGTGGTGTGTGTGGTGTGTGTGGTGTGTGTGGTGTGTGTGTGTTTGTGTGTGTTTGTGTGTGTGTGTGTGTGGTGTGTGTGGTGTGTGTGTGTGTGTGTGTGGTGTGTGTGTGTGGTGTGTTTTTGTGTGTGGTGTGTTGTGTGTGTGTTGTGTGGTGTGTTTTCATTTTTAATTACATGATTTATTTAAAATAGAAGAAATTAACACAAAATGTAATTTTAAATTTTACGATATATATTTTACGATAATTTTATATTTATATATTATCAAATCCTTCATAATTAAATTATCATTATTCACGTAATTGTGAAAAGTATAACGTTTTACAAGCATTTTTCTTTTGTACTTTTAAAAGTATGAATCGGTAAAGCGATAAAGCATCAACTAAACCATCATAAATATTACCAGAACTAAGTGAAAGAGTTCCACGAAAAATTCTACGAATAGATACATATTGCACTTCCTAAAGTTTTAATACTAGTAGGGCAGGGACGAAAGTTCTATCGTAAATTACTTAGGTTCGCCCGTTAGTTTATGGTTTTAGGCATTCGATTAAATTTCCCCATCACTGCATTTCACCCGGGTTAATAAATTACAATTAAGTCCAGAACGGGATAACAGATGAATGGCGAACGTTCTGACTCCTTTGAATCACGTGCTGTGAGAAGAAAAATGAACCATAATAACGCGAAGTGTCTTTATCTTAAAAGTGTTAATATTATTGATCGCGTAATTTTGACTCAAACACAAAAAGTAAAAAGAAAAAAAAAGGCCATATAAAATTCTTTTCAAAGGAAAAAAAAAAAAAAAATAAAAACTTTGAAAAAGGGAACGATTAAAAAAAAAAAAAAAAAAAAAAAGAATTAAAAGCAAAATGAGTGTTTCTTTTATGCTTAGAATAAGGGAGGAAGAAAAAAAGTTTTTTGTAAAAAAAAAAAAAAAAAAAAAAAAAAAAAAAAGGAGAAAAATTCGTTTTTATTAGTTCTGAGGTATCGTATAAAAGAATTAATATTAGCTTGTTTTTAGTGCCTGACATTACAATACACTGCCAAAAATTTTGTTTTCCTTGATTATTTATTTAATTGTATCTACGATTTGAATATAAAGACTTCTTTGCTGGTTTAAAAGATGAAAGAAACAAAACACAAAAAGCTCCTTCGTTTCCGAGAAATTTTCCACCCATGTTTGGTGAGGCAAAAAATTGGAGTTTTACACCGATCAGGAGAACTAGAACAATCCATCAGTGTATAAAAAGGAGACTCTGAGCTGAAAATTCTAACGAACAAAATAGAACTATCCATCAAAGTTAGAACATTTTTTTTTTCAATTTCGTGGCGTGAGAAGTGAAAATATGTTTCGGTGAGAATAAACAATTTTGATGCAAAAAATATTTTCTATTTTCAATTTTTATAATCTTTAGTTATGATTAAACTATTAATAGGTAATCTACAAAATAAGTATTTATTTTATTAACATGTTATCTCTTATGGTTAAGCAATCGAATTTTAAAATTTTCTTGGACAGTGAGAAAAAATACTCTTAAATTAAAATATTTATAATTTTGTTAATTATCAAATAAAAACCTTACGTTTTTGCATAATCATTAACTTAACTTAAATAATTGTAATATTCATCATCAGCAACTGTGCAACAGAATCATGATTGAGTCAAGTTCGTCTGCCTGCTGGCAGATTTCGAGACGTTTTTCTTTTTACGGGGTAGGGTCGCACAACAGCCATATTAAACTGGGACATACGGTTTAAAGTTGATTCCAAACCACTACAAGCATCCATTTCACAGCCGGGACTCGAACCCGAAACCTGAGGCATACAGCACCAAAGCGCTAGACGCTCGGCCATCAGGCCCCCATTGTTAGATTACCAAATTGAAAAGCCTTATATTAATATATATATATATATACTAGCAACACGTAAGAATTTGCAAAGTTATTTCTTCATTAAAATAGAGAAAATTTATTTTTATGTGGATAGATAAAAGACACTAAATGTTGACGATTAAATTGTTAAATAATGTTAAAATGTTAATAATAATAATAATGTTAAATAATAACGTAACTTCACTACTAAATATTCATTATTGGCAAGATGTATTGAAATTGCATTTTGCTGCGTAATCATGTATTATGCTATCCTAATATCATCTGAAATACTGATGCAACATAAAATAATTTGCATTTTAACATTTAATCTTGGAAAAAAAAAACGATAAAATAATTAATTACATGACTATATATCGTAAGTGATTAAAACATTTTCTTATTGCATAAAATTCTTAAATTTTTGCGATAAAATTGAAATAAACTATTGTTGTAGAAATGTATTGTAGAAAACTGTAAATTGTATTTAAAATTTTATGTTTCAATTTTTGATTTATAAATTCTTACCATGATAGAATAAAATTGAAATAATTTAAAATCCAATCACAATTGAAATTATAGGTAAGTACAATTAAAGTAAGCAGACATTTCAATAGCTCTGGCGCTCGGTGCCACATGATTCGGTTTAGTCACGGCAATGCCATGGATATTTGTAATGGTGCTGATTCCCCTTTAAACCGTAGGTACCGGTCTAATATGACTGTGGAGCGTTGGGCGTAAGGCTGACAACCCTTCCCCGAAAAAAGAAAAACATATGTTGTTTCGAAATCAGCCAATAGGCAGACGACCTTGTCCTACCATGGGGCTGTTGCGCCAATAAAGAAGACATTTCAATAAATTAAGAACAATAATGGTTTAGACTTAGCTAAGTTTCAACTATGAAATTTAATAATTGGGTAAGTAATATTATTCTAAAGAAAAAAATCAGTGATGTCAGTATGATGTATTTGAAAATGTCTTGAATTAGAAATCACAAGTCTGATAGATATTGAACGTTACTTAAGATGCACTAGGTAAGAAGGGTTCATTGTATTAAACTCAGAAGTAAAAAATAAATTGCATATTGTAGGACTTTTCATGTGAACTGGTCCATTTTTGTCTTACAATATAATAAAGTCTTCGACACACCTAGAGAACAATGTCATTGCATATTTTGTACATGGATTTTTGACTAATTAGTGTCATTTGAATTTAAGCACAAGAACTTGTCGAGGCAAAAAAATTATAATATATTTAATATAAAATATATTATTAAATTACTAAAATAATTGAAACATAATAATAATATGAACACAAAGAAAAAAAGTAACGAATAAAATTAAATGCCTTCAATAAAATCCGTATAGCAAAAGTACATTTAGTTAAAAATTAACAATTGTTTATTTTATTTTATTATTTATATTTAATTACTATTAGCATTTCTTTATTTCAAATGTAACTCAAGTTATATGTGAAACTATTATACTATTTTTATATTGTAATTGCAAATTAAAAACCAATAAAACATTGAACAGTATCCATTTTGATAGTTTGGATAGTATCATAAATAAATATATTAAACTTTTCATTTGTCAATGTCAAAACCATTCAGATACATAAAATGTATTTATTCATTTTGTTTCATCTTTTGAAAATATTTTCAGATATTAAATACGTTCGCAGAATACAATTCCTGATTTTCAACAAAAATTAAATGGGAAATTATTGCAATTAATTCCATTCATAATTAAGAAGTGAATTAGTATAACAAAATAAAATACTTTGATTTGTTTAAAATGAGAAAAGGTGATTATAATTATTATGTTTAATTGTAGCATATAGACAATGTGCTCATATTTCTCTTAAAAGCCTTTTGATAAAGGTAAAAAACATTAAAATCCAAACTTTAATCGTTGTTTTTTTCGATATTTTAATATATTCTTAGGAGCAAAAATAAATTATTTTGTTATTATTCTTTATCAACAAATAAATTTTTCCATTTGTTTAAAAGATGAGGATTATTATATTAATTATATATTATTTAATTGTAGCATATAGCCAATGTGTTTACATTTCACATAAAAACATTTCAATAAAGGTTAAAGCATTTAAAATTAAATCTTTCATCGTAGTTTTTTTCCATATTTTATATATTCTTAAGAGCAAAAATTAAATTTTTATTATTCTTTTTCAAGAAATAAATTCTTTCTCTAGTGATTTAACTTGTTTCCTACTTATTCAAATATTCAGAGAACTGAAAAGGTTGTCAAGTGTTCATTGTTATAAAATTCACCCAATTTAAAAACGTTTTTGGAGGTAAATAATAAATTTAAGACACTAAGTGATTCAGAACTACTTTGAAAGTTTTTATATACTTTTATACTTTAATAATGTATTTGTCTGAATAAGTGATTCTGTGTTCCTATCAAGTCCTTTTATTTCCTTTTTAAAAATTCAAACAGTTTTAAAATAAATATATTATTGTTTTGGTCTAAATGCGGCGGTTTCTATGTTATATATAACAATTTAAAAATGTTATTGTTTTTAACAATTTTTTCACTTAGCTGAGAGCGGTGAATGAATATTTTTTTTTCTAATGCAGGTGGCAAACACTTAGACAGCTTGGTCTTGGATGCCTTAACGCAAGTGCTGCACAGACGTTACTCACTTTGCATTACACAGGGGGCGCGTGTAACTTGAAGATAAGCCACGGACGCGTAGTAACAATGCCCCGTAACACTCTACTATCATATTAGACCGGGACTTACGGTTTAAAAAGGATTCCAAACCACTTCAAACATCCATGGCACCGCCGGGACTCGAACCCGAAACCTGTGGTACCGAGCGCCAGAGCGCTAGCCACTCGGCCATTCAGGCCCCGGAGAGTAAATATAATATGTTAAAAAATCCAAACTCAGTTGAATTTCAAGAATAAAATCTTGGTAAGATTGCAACAACTATTTTTTACCTCAAGATATTAAAATAAAGACTAAAAAAAATAGTTTTAATTAACTTTATATATAGATATAGATGTATAAAAAGTCAACTGGAATCCCTGCTTATTAAAAGATAAAAACACCATACATATTTTAAAAAAACTAATTTTTTAAAAATCCTATGAATTCTTAGACAGGTACAAATCTTAGCAAACATAGTTTAATAACTTTCATCAAGAAATATTTGTGTTTTTAATGAAATTATAATCCGAGTTACAAAATAAAAAAATATATAGCAATCCCTTTCTTTATCGAGTATTTCTGGAAATAATGAAAAAGCTTGATATACAGAAAACGAAATATAGCGCGGTGTTTTATGAATGTTCTGAAATACATTTTTTCTAAAAAATCATCCAATATAAAGGGCTACTATATAAAACCCGAAATATGCGACATCAAAATTGATTAATTATGCAAGACTTCAAATATGGAATTCTGTTTGAATTAAAAATTTTTTATTCTTTAAATTAACCTTAATTAATAATAAATGTTTTGTAAACACTTCTTTTTAAGAATTATATTTCGTGGATTTTGCGAAATCTGAACATCAAAAAATATTTTGAGCTTCAAAAAAAAAAATCTTTATTTTTAAAAGTATTTTTTTTCTTTGTAAGAAATTCCTATAAAAATTCTTTAACATTGAGTTTTTTCTTACAATATTTTCCAGATTTTTGTTTTCTTTCTTGATTTTCTTGATTTTTTAAAAATATTTTCTCATTGAAATTCTACCTCCAGTATTTTTTATTTTAAGTTGTATAAATTGAATTGGTATTAATAATTAAAAATTATTGTTATTTTAAAGAGAACCAATCTTTTTACAAAATTATGTAAATTAATACTGCGAGTATTTACAGGTATTTTATATCAAAATGACGCTTAAAATAAAAAAAAAAAAGACCAATCTGTCCAAAAAGTAAGACCAATTTTCAATTTAAAATTCCCGGAGTTTATGGAATTTCAAATTTTTTATTCATTTTTAGGTTGATGGCACTGTCCTTGATATCTATCTGAAATTTGACGTCAAACTATTCATTAGTGTTTGAGTTACGCTTGGCTTTGTGAGACGATAAAACTAATTCCAACGATTTTTGAAATGTCTGATTTAATTGAGCAATGAACTTGCATTAAATTTTGTTTGCGGAAGCGTAAAGAATGTTGCAGAAGGCATTCGGTGAACATCCCTATATCGGAAAGAGATGTTTAGAAGTGGTATAAACAATTCAAAGAAGGCAGAGAACGCGTTGTAGCCCAGGGATCTCCAAACTACGGCCCGCCGGAAGATTCTATTCGGCCCGCGGATAGAATTTTAATTTTCCAGTCCGAGGCAAATTAAAAGAAATATAAATTTATACATTATATATCCATCTCCTTTTCTGCTTTGATTAAGTATTATTTTTTTTCTTCCTTTTTCAAAGGACTGATGATGTTATTACTTTCTCTATTTTTGTTCTACAAAACTTAAATCGACAGAAATAGCAAGCACAGACAGCTTTCAATCGGAACAGATTTGCAAGTTGAATTAATTGAGTTACATTCTAACAAACATCTCAAGCAGTTGTTTCTAAATATGCCAAAGTTAGAGTTTTACAAATCAATATCGAAAGTAGGTTTCCCAAATTCAATATTTCACGGCCAGAAAATCAGTGCTGTGTTTGCGTCATCTGATATATGTGAACAAGTGTTTTCAACTATGAATATTGGAAAGAATTATTTCAGAAGTAGACTGACAGATGAGCATTTGTGATTCCTTATAGTAAGGTTCGAAGTGAGAACCTCACTATAACGAACTTTTAAAAATTAAATCTCGATTTCATTATGCTCATTAACATATTTAAATTGTAATACTTGTATATTGTTTTTAAAATTTTAGCAAAATTTTTCTTGTCCCGCCAAACTTTTTTTTTTTTTATCAATTTTTGGCCCGCAACAGAAAAAGTTTGAAGACCCCTGTTGCAGACGAAGAGCCCTTTGGCCGACCATCAACCTCAACCGACAAAGCTCACGTCCAAAAAATTAAAGATTTGGTGCTCAAAAACCGTCGATTTACAATTAGAGACCTTACAAATGATGTCGAAATTTCAAAAGGATCGGCCAATTCCGTTTTGGGTTTCTAACGCGTCAAATCTCGATTGGTACCGAAAACACTGAATGCGCTAGCTCACACTTCATTCATTCTTGTGACATTTTCGCCAAAAATGAAACCCATATCGTTCCCCAACCACCATACTTCCACGACTTCTAGCTATTCCCTAAATTCAAAAGACCACTCAGGACACACCATTTTGAGTGGATTGAACAGATTCAACGTGAATCGCCGCGCGGTTTGAAGGCCATCCCTGCGGATGACTTTTTAGCATGCATTGAGGATTGGACAAAATTTGGCATAAGTGCATTGCGTCCGGAGGGGATTACTTTGAAGGCGATGAATTAAATTCGGAAGAATAAATTAAGTTTTTGAAAAATTAATTGGTCTTACTTTTTGGGCACTGTGGTACGTTTAACTTACATATACTCCTTTTAATTTTATCCAGTACAAACTTTAAGCCGATGTGACACATTTTACGTTAAGCTGATCACCAACTGCGTAATTATTCCGGAATTTCTAATTTAATTAAACGCTGCCTACATTGATTATTTTTTACACTAAAGTACAATATATTCATTAAATTTATCCTTACACATCAGCATGATAAATCCCAGATATGAATGATTGTTAAAAATTGAGGAAGCCCTCTCTTGAATGTAAAGAGACACGTTATTAATCATTTGAGATTAAATAAAGTAGTTAATGGGTATTTGATCGCATCGCTAAAATTCTTAATTACTTACGATCAAATCACGCTAGCCGTAATGCTGCCTTTGAAAATATTCCCGCTCATAACATCTCACCACAAAATTACCCAAATGGGATTATACAGGGCTGCGGGAAGGAGCGTGATGAAACCTTATTAATGGTAGCCAAGATTCTCTTGGCAAGGCCCCAATACAACAAACGGTATTATCAGCATCGGATTTCTATCTGAGTAGTGCTTAGAATTTAAGAGTTTGCTTCTCATGTTGCGAATGAGAAACTTGGTAAAGCTATGATCTTTCAAGTGCCATCAATTCAATGCACTCAATTCCCACACTTGAGTCTTAGAATAGCGAAAGAGTTGCAAACAATAGTTTTAAATTGCACGTTTCCGTTTAATAAAATGAAACCAACTAACGAATATGAGATATTAAAGCAGAATTGAGTAGATTTGAAGACCGAGGATCGCACACACGCAAAGACACTCGAACATTATGTAACATTACAATAATGTATATAATTATTTTATTACAAGAAATATAAATATAATTAAAATGCAAATGAGGGGCCTGATGGCCGCTTGATGATAGCGCTCTGGCACTCGGTACCACAGGTATCGGGTTCGAATCCCGGCTGTGCCATGAACGCATGAAACCGTATTTTGCGGTCATAATAGCATCATAGAGCGTTTTGGGGGTTAGTGTTACTCGCGTCCTTAGGATATCTTCCAGATACATGTGAGCTCTGGGTAGTGCTAAATGAGTAACAGCTGTGCAGCCCTTACTTACGGCATAATTCTTAATCGTCTGTATTGCCTGCTGGATTAGAACAACAACAACAAAATGCAAATAAAAATTTGGTGAGTCATATTACATGTTGTGATGTATCTAATTTTTAGAATGAAAAGCAAAATGAGTGTTTCTTTTATATGCTTAGAAAAAGGGAGGTAAAGAAAAATGCGTTGTGTAAAAAAAACGAGAGAGAAATTCGTTTTTATTAGTTCAGAGGTATTGTATAAAAGAATAATTCTTAGCTTGTTTTTAGTGCCTGATATTACAATATACTGAAAAAATTTTTTTCTTATTTTATTTATTTAATTGTATCCATGATCTGAATATAAAGACTTCTTTGCCAGTTTAAAAGACGAAAAAAAATTATAGAAAAAAAGCTCCTCCGTTTTCGAAGAACTTCCCCCCTGTTTGGTGAGGCAAAAATTGCAGTTTTACACCAATCAGGAGAACTAGAACAATCCATCAGTGTATAAAAAGGAGACTTTGAGCTGAAAATTTTAACGGAAAAAATAGAACAATCCATCAATGTTAGAACCTTTTTTTTAATTTCGTGGCCTGATAAGTAAAAATATGTTTCGCTGAAAATAAGCAATTTTCATACAAAAAAATTTTTCAAGGTTAAATTTTTTGTAACCTTTAATTATGATTAAAATATTAATAGGTTATCTACAAAATAAGTATCTATTTTATTAACATGTTATCTCTTATGCTTAAGCAATCGAATTTTGAATGTTTTTATTTGAACAGTGAAAAAAAAAAATGCTCTTAAATTAAAATATTTATAATTTAGGTAAATATCAAATAAAAACTTAAGTTTCTGCATGTTTTTCTTAAATATTTCTAATATTCATCATCATCATCATTTTGTGCAACAGCCCCATGGTTGAGCCTAGGTCGTCTGCCTACTGGCAGATTTCGGGACGTTTTTCTCTTTACGGGGTAGGGTTGTCCGCCCTACACCCATATTAAACAATGAACTACGGTTTAAAGTGGATTCTGAACCACTACAAACATCCATGACCCCATCGGAACTCGACCCCATATTTTAAAAGTTATTTATTAAATCCTTCAAAATTAAAATACCATTCTCCACTCTATTATTCATGTATTTGTGAAAAGTATAACGCTTCACAAGCATTTTTCTTTTGTGCTTTTAAAAGCATGAATCGGTAAAGCGTTAAAACATCAACAAAATCATCATAAATATTACCAGAACTAAATGAAAGAGTTCCTCGAAAAATTCTCCGAATGGATACATATTGCACTTCCTAAAATTTTAATACTGGTAGGGCAGGGACGAAAGTTATAACGTAAATTACTTAGCTTCATCCGTTAGTTTACGGTTTTAGGCATTCGATTAAATTTCCCCATCACTGCATTTCAGCCGGGTTAATAAATTACAATTAAGTCCAGAACGGGATAACAGAGGAATGGCGAACCGTTCTGACTGCTTTGAATCACGTGCTGTGAGAAGAAAAATGAACCATAATAACGCGAAATCTCTTTATCTCAAAAGTGTTAATAGTATTGATCGCGTAATTTTGACTCAAACTAAAAAAGTTAAGAGAAAAAAAAAATGGGCATATAAAATTTTCTTCCTTTCTATGGCGTTTTTTTTTTTTTTTTCAAAAGGAGAAAAAAAAATTAAAAAAAAAAAACTTTCAGAAAGGGAACGATTAAAAAAAAAAAAAAGAATGAAAAGCGAAATGTGTGTTTTATTTATGCTTAAAATAAAAGAGGTAAAAAAGTGTTGTGCGTGCATAAAAAAACTAGGGAGAAATTCATTTTTATTAGTTCTGAGGTATCGTATAAAAGAATAATTCTTAGCTTTTTTTAGTGACTGATATTACAATACACTGCCAAAATTTTTTTTCATTATTTATTTATTTAATTGTATCTACGATCTGAATATATAGACTTCTTTGCTAGTTTAAATGATGAAAAAAAAAATAATAATAAAAAAAAAAAAAAACTCCTCCATTTTTGAAGAACTTTTCCACCCATGTTTGTTGAGGCAAAAAATTGGAGTTTTACACCAATCAGGAGAACTAGAACAATCCATCAGTGTATAAAAAGGAGACTTTGAGCTAAAAATTTTAACGGACAAAGTAGAACTATCCATCACTGTTAAAACATTTTTTTTTTTAATTTCGAGGCGTGATAAGTGAAAATATGTTTCGGTGAAAAAAAAAACAATTTCCATGCAAAAAAAAAAAAAAAAAAAAAAAGGGGGGGCAAATAAATGTTTTCCAGGTTCAATTTTTTATAACCTAAATTATGATTAAAATATTAATAGGTAATTTATAAAATAAGTATTTATTTTATTAACATATAAACTCTTACTGTTAAGCAATAGGATTTTGATTTTTTTTTTTTTTTTTGAACAATGAGAAAAAAAGACTCTTAAATTAAAATATTTATAATTTAGATAATTATCAAATAAAAACCTAAAGTTTTTGCATGTTTTACTTAAATAATTATAATATTTATCATCATCAATACGCAAGAGCCCCATGTGGGACCAAGGTCATCTGGTCTACTGGCAGATTTCGTGATGTTTTTTTTTTTTTTAAAGGATAGAGTTTTCAGCTCTACGCCTAACAGCTATATTTGACTGGTGTGCGTGTGTTGTCTATATTAAGCCCTTTTCATTTTTAATTACAAATTATATTTAAAATTGAAGATAATAACACAAAATTTGATTTTATATTTTAAGGGCCATAAAATCCTTCATAATTAAATTACCAGTCGTCACTCTATTATGCACGTAATTGTGAAAAGTATAACGCCTTACAAAAAATTTTCTTTTGTACTTTTAAAAGCATGAATTGGTAAAGAGATAAAACATCAACAAAACCATCATAAATATTACCAGAACTAAATGAAAGAGTTTCTCGAAAAATTCTCCGAATGGATACATATTGCACTTCCTAAAGTTTTAATACTTGTAGGGCAGGGACGAAAGTTCTATCGTAAATTACTTAGCTTCGCCCATTAGTTTATGGTTTTAGGCATTCGATTAAATTTCACCATCACTGCATTTCAGCCGGGTTAATAAATTACAATTAAGTCCAGAACGGGATAACAGATGAATGGCGAACCGTTCTGACTCCTTTGAATCACGTGCTGTGAGAAAAAAAAATGAACCATAATAACGCGAAGTCTCTTTATCTCAAAAGTGTTAATATTATTGATCGCGTAATTTTGACTCAAAGAAAAAAAGTTGAAAGAAAAAAAAAGGGCATATAAAATGTTCCCCCATTTTTTTTTTTTTTGTCTCTATGGTGTTTTTTTTTCTTTCAAATCCAAAAAAAAAAAATAATAATAAAACTAAAAAAAAAAAAAAAAAAAAAAAAAAAAGAAAAAGGATTAAAAAAAAAAAAGATTAAAATAAAAAATGATTAAAATAAAAAAAAAAAAAAAAATTAAAAACAAAATGAGTGTTTCTTTCATGCTTAGAATAAGGGAGGTAAAAAAAAGTGTTGTGCATGAAAAAAACAGAGAGAAAAATTCATTTTTATTAGTTCAGGGGTAACATGTAAAAGAATTAATCTTAGCTTGTTTTTAGTGTCTGATATTACAATACACTGGCAAAAATTTTGTTTTTCTTATTTATTTATTTAATTGTGTCTACGATCTGAATATAAAGACTTCTTTGCTAGTTTAAAAGATTAAAACATAATTTAAAAAAAAAAAGCTCCTCCGTTTTCGAAGATTTTTCCACCCATGTTTGGTGACGCCAAAAATTGGAGTTTTACACCAATCAGGAGAACTAGAACAATCCATCAGTGTATAAAAAGGAGACTTTGAGCTAAATACTTTAACGAACAAAGTAGTACTATCCATCAATGTTAGAACCTTTTTTTTTTTTTAATTTCATGGCGTGAGAGGTAAAAATATGTTTCGTTGAAAAACAAACAATTTTTATGCAAAAAGGGGCAAAAAAATGGTTCAATTTTTTTACAACCTTTAATTCTGATTAAAATATTAATATGTAATCTACAAAATAAGTATTTTATTATTAACATGTTATCTCTTATGGTTAAGCATCGAATTTTAAAATTTTTTTGGACAGTGAGAAAAAACGCTCTTAATTTATAATATTTATAATTTAGATAATAATCAAATAAAAACCTTAAGTTTTTGTATGATTTTCTTAAGTAATAATAATTTCCAAATCGAAAAGCGGGATTTCAATATATATATATATATATATATATATACATACATACATACATACATATATACATGTCAACATACATACATACTAGCAACACTTAAGAATTCGCAAAGTTATTTTTTCATTAAATTAGAGAAACAATTATTTTTATACTTATATGATGAAAGTATTTATTAAAAAAATTTAATATAGTATTAATACAAATATATTAAGTTACTAAAATAATTTTAACATATAATAATATTATAAATACTCAGAAAATAACGGCATTTAAAATTAAATGTTTTAAATAAAATTCGAATAGCAAAAACACATTTAGTTAAAGTTTATCATTTGTATATTTTATTTTATTATTTATGTTTAATTACTATTAACATTTCTTTATTTGAAATATAATTCAAGTTCTTATAGTTGCAAATTAAAAACCAATAAAAAATTGAACTACTTCTATTTTGATACATTGAATAGTATCATAAATAAATGTATTAAACTTTTCATTTGTCAATGTCAAAACCATTCAGGTACATAAAATGTATTCATTTAAAAAAGGATCCTTTTATTTTAGCATTTGAAAATATTTCCGGATAGTAAATATATTCGCAGAATACAATTCCTGATTTCCAATAAAAATTAAATAGGAAATTATTGCAATTAATTCCATTCATAATTAAGAAGTGAATTAGTATAACAAAATAATATACTTTGATTTGTTTAAAATGAGAAAAGGTGAGGATAATTATTATGTTTAATTGTAGCATATAGACAATGTGCTCATATTTCTCATAAAAGCCTTCTGATAAAGGTAAAAAACATTAAAATCCAAACTTTAATTGTTGTTTTTTTCGATATTTTACTATATTCTTAGGAGCAAAAATAAATTATTTTTTTATTATTTTCTATCAACAAATAAATTCTTCCATTTGTTTAAAAGATGAGGATTATTATATTAATTATTAATTATATATTATTTAACTGTAGCATATAGCCAATATGTTTATATTTCACATACAAAACCTTTCAATAAAGGTTAAAGCTTTTTAAAATTAAATCTTTCATCGTAGTTTTTTCCCATATTTTATATGTTCTTAGTGCAAAAATTAAATTTTTATTATTCTTAATCAACAAATAAATTCTTTCTCTAGTGCTTTAACTTGTTTACTACGTATTCAAATATTCAGAGAACTGAAAAGGTTGTCAAGTATCCATTGTTATAAAATTCACCCAATTTAAAAACGTTTTTGGAGGTAAATAATAAATTTAACACACTAAGTGATTCAGAACTACTTTTAAAGTTTTTATATACTTTTATACTTTAATAATGTATTTGTCTGAATAAGTGATTCTGTGCTACTATCAAGACCTTTTATTTCTTCTTTAAAAATTCAAACAGTTTTAAAATAAATATATTATTGTTTTGGTCTAAATGCGGCGGCTTCTATGTTATATATAACAATTTAAAAATTTTATTGTTTTTAACAACTTTTTCACTTATTAAAAGCGGAGAATAAATATTTTTTTTGTAATGCAGGTGGCAAACACTTAGACAGCTTGGTCTTGGATGCCTTAACGCCAGCGCTGCACAGACGTTACTCACTTTGCGTGTAACTTGAAGATAAGCCACAGACGCGTAGTAACAATGCCCCGAAACGCTCTACTATCATATTAGACCGGGACCTACGGTTTAAAGTGGATTCCGAACCATTTAAACATCCATGGCACCGCCGGGACTCGAACCCGAAACCTGTGGTACCGAGCGCCAGAGCGCTAGCCACTCGGCCTTTCAGGCCCCGGAGAATAAATATACTAGGTTAAAAAATCCAAACTCAGTTGAATTTCAATAATAAAATCTTGGTAAGATTGCAACAACTATTTTTTACCTCAAGATATTAAAATAAAGACTAAAAAAACATAGTTTTAATTAACTTTAGATATAGATATAGACGTATGAAAAGTAAACTGGAATCCCTGCTTATTAAAAGATAAAAACACCATACTTATTTTAAAAGACTAACTTTTGAAAAATCCTATGAATTCTTAGATGGGTACAAAAACTTAGCAAACATAGTTTAATAACTTTCATCAAGAAATATTTGTGTTTTTAATAAAATTATAATCCGAGTTAAAAAATAAAAAAAATATAGCAACCCCTATTTTTTTCATCGAGTATTTCTGGAAATAATGAAAAAGCGTGATATACAGAAAACTAAATGTAGCGGGGTGTTTTATGAATATTGTGAAATATATTTTGTCTAAAAAATCCTCCAATATAAAGGGAGGACTCCTATATAAAATCCGAAATATGCGACATCCAAAATTGATGAACTATGCAAGACTTCAAATATGGAATTCTGTTTGAATTATAAATTTTTTATTCTTTAAATTAACCTTAATTAATAATACTTTTTTTGTAAACACTTCTTTTTAAGCATTATACTTCGTGGATTTTGCGAAATCTGAACATCAAAAAATATTTTGAGCTTTAAAAAAAAATACTTTTGAAAATAATGATTTTTTTTACAGCTCAAAATATTTCATTATTTTTAAAATCATTATTTTTAAAAGTATTTTTTTTTTTGTAAGAAATTCCGATAAAACTTCTTTAACATTGTGTTTTTCATATAATATTTTCCAGATTTTTGTTTTCTTTCTTGATTTTTTTAAAAATATTTTCTCATTGAAATTCTACCTCCAGTATGTTTAATTGTAAGCGCCATTATTTTAGTTGGATAAATTGAATGGGAATTTTGTTGTATAAATTGAAGGGAATAAAAAAAAAAAACCTATGCGTCCAAAAAGGAAGACCAATTTTCAATTTAAAATTCCCGGAGTTTATGGAATTTCAATTTTTTTTAATTCATTTTTAGGTTTCTGGCACTGTCCTTGATATCTGTGTGAAATTTCACGTCAAACTATTCATTAGTGTTTGAGTTACGCTTGGCTTTGTGAGACGATAAAACTGATTCCGGCGATTTTTGAAATGTCTGATTTAATTGAGCAATGAATTTGCATTAAATTTTGTTTGCGGAAACGTATATAATGTTGCAGAAGGCATTCGGTGACATTCCTATATCGGAAAGACATGTTTAGAAAAGTGGTATAAACAGTTCAAAGAAGGCAGAGAACACGTTGAAGACGAAGAGCCCTCTGGTCGACCATCAACCTTAGCCGACGTCCAAAAATTAAAGATTTGATGCTTGCAAACCGTCGATTTACAAATAGAGACCTTGCTGACTTTTTTGGAATTTCGAAAGGACCGGGCAATTCCATTTTGGGTCTCAAACATCTCAAATCTCTATTGATACCGAAAACACGGAATGCGCCAGCTTGCACTGCATTGATCCTTCGCGACTTTTTCCCCAAAAATGAAACCCATATCGTTCGAAAACCACCGTATTCACACCGTGCAACTTCTGGCTATTCCCTAAATTCAAAAGATTGTTCCAGGGACACCGTTTTGAGTCGATTGAAGAGATACAACGTGAATCGCCGCGCGCTTTGAAGGCCATCAGTGCCGATGACTTTTTAGCATGCTTTCAGGATTGAAAAAAAATTGGCATAAGTGCATTTTGTCCGGCGGGGATTACTTTGAATGTGATGAAATAAATAAAGATTTTTGAAAAAAAATTGATCTTACTTTTTGGGCACAGTAGTACGTTTAATTTATATATACCCGTTTTAACTTTATCCAGTACAAACCTTAAGCCGATGTGACACATTTTACGTTAAGCTGATCACCAACTCCGTAATTATTCCGGAATTTCTAATTTAATTAAACGTTGCCTACATTGATTTTTTTTGTACAAAAATTCAAAATATTCATTAAATTTATCCTTACACATCAGCATGATAAATCCCACATATGAATGATTGTTAAAAATTGAGGAAGCCCTCTCTTGAATGTAAAGAGACACGTTATTAATCATTTGAGATTAAATAAAGTAGTTAATGGGTATTTGATCGCATCGCTAAAATTCTTAATTACTTACGATCAAATCACGCTAGCCGTAATGCTGCCTTTGAAAATATTCCCGCTCATAACATCTCACCACAAAATTACCCAAATGGGATTATAGAGGGCTGTGGGAACGAGCGTGATCAAACCATATTAATGGTAGCCAAGATTCTCTTGGCAAGCCCCCAATACAACAAACGCTATTATCAGCATCGGATTTCTATCTGAGTAGTGCTTAGAATTTAAGAGATTGCTTCTCATGTTGCGAATGAGAAACTGGGTAAAGCTATGATCTTTCAAATGCCATCAATTCAATGCACTCAATTCTCACACTTGAGTCTTAGAATAGCGAAAGAGTTGCAAACAATAGTTTTAAATTGCATGTTTCCGTTTAATAAAATGAAACCAACTAACGAATATTAGATATTAAAGCAGAATTGAGTAGATTTGAAGACCGAGGATCGCACACACGCAAAGACACTCGAAAATTATGTAACATTATAATAATGTATGTAATTGTTTTATTACATGAAATATAAATATAATTATAATTAAAATACAAATAAGGGGCATGATGGCCGAGTGGCTTGCGCTCTGATACTCGGTACCACAGGTATCGGGTTCGAATCCCGGCAGGGCCATGAACGTATGAAACCGTATTTTGCGGTCACGATAGGATCGTAGAGCGTTTTGGAGGTTAGTGTTACTCGCGTCCTTAGGATATTTTCCAGCTACATGTGAGCTCTGCGTAGTGCTAAATGAGTAACAGCGGTGCAGCCCTTACTTAGGGCACAATTCTTAATCGCCTGTATTGCCTGCTGGATTAGAACAACAACAACAAAATGTAAATAAAAATTTGATGAGTCATATTACATGTTGTGTTGTATCTAATTTTTAGAATGAAAAGCAAAATGAGTGTTTCTTTTATATGTTTAGAATAAGGGAGGTAAAGAAAAATGCGTTGTGTAAAAAAAAAAAAAAACGAGAGAGAAATTCGTTTTTATTAGTTCAGAGGTATTGTATAAAAGAATAATTCTTAGCTTGTTTTTAGTGCCTGATATTACAATACACTGACAAAAATTTTTTTTCTTAATTTATTTATTTAATTGTATCTACGATCTGAATATAAAGACTTCTTTGCTAGTTTAAAAGACGAAAAAAAAAATATAAGAAAAAAGCTCCTCCGTTTTCGAAGAACTTCCCCCCCCTGTTTGGTGAGGCAAAAATTGGAGTTTTACACCAATCAGGAGAACTAGAACAATCCATCAGTGTATAAAAAGGAGACTTTGAGCTAAAATTTTAACGGACAAAATAGAACAATCCATCAATGTTAGAACTTTTTTTTTTAATTTCATGGTGTGATAAGTGAAAATATGTTTCTCTGAAAATAAACAATTTTTATGAAAAAAAAAAAAAAAAATTCATGGTTAAATTTTTTGGAACCTTTAATTATGATTAAAATATTAATAGGTAATCTACAAAATAAGTATTTATTTTATTAACATGTTATCTCTTATGGTTAAGCAATCGAATTTTGAATTTTTTTTTTGAACAGTGAAAAAAAAATGCTCTTAAATTAAAATATTTATAATTTAGATAATTATCAAATAAAAACTTAAGTTTCTGCATGTTTTTCTTAAATATTTGTAATATTCATCACCATCATTTGAGCAACTGCCCCATGGTTGGGCCAAGTTCGTCTGCTTACTGGCAGATTTTGAGACGTTTTTTTTTTTAACGGGGTAGGGTTGTCCGCCCTACACCCATATTAAACAATGAACTACGGTTTAAAGTGGATTCTGAACCACTACAAACATCCATGGCCCCATTTAAAATTGAACTAATATCCCATATTTTAAAAGTTATTTATTAAATCCTTCATAATTAAATTACCATTATTCACTCTATTATTCATGTATTTGTGAAAAGTATAACGCTTCACAAGCATTTTTCTTTTGTGCTTTTAAAAGCATGAATCGGTAAAGCGTTAAAACATCAACAAAATCATCATAAATATTACCAGAACTAAATGAAAGAGTTCCTCGAAAAATTCTCCGAATGGATACATATTGCACTTCCTAAAATTTTAATACTGGTAGGGCAGGGACGAAAGTTATAACGTAAATTACTTAGCTTCATCCGTTAGTTTACGGTTTTAGGCATTCGATTAAATTTCCCCATCACTGCATTTCAGCCGGGTTAATAAATTACAATTAAGTCCAGAACGGGATAACAGATGAATGGCGAACCGTTCTGACTCCTTTGAATCACGTGCTGTGAGAAGAAAAATGAACCATAATAACGCGAAATCTCTTTATCTCAAAAGTGTTAATATTATTGATCGCGTAATTTTGACTCAAACTAAAAAAGTTAAGAGAAAAAAAAAATGGGCATATAAAATTTTCTTCCTTTCTACTCCTTTTTTTTTTTTCTTTTTTTTTTTTCAAAAAAGAAAAAAAAAATTAAAACAAAAAAAAAATTTCAGAAAGGGAACGATTAAAAAAAAAAAAAAAGAATGAAAAGCAAAATGTGTGTTTTATTTATGCTTAAAATAAAAGAGGTAAAAAAAAAAGTGTTGTGCGTGCATAAAAAAAAAACTAGGGAGAAATTCATTTTTATTAGTTCTGAGGTATCGTATAAAAGAATAATTCTTAGCTTGTTTTTAGTGCCTGATATTACAATACACTGCCAAAATTTTTTTCATTATTTATTTATTTAATTGTATCTACGATCTGAATATAAAGACTTCTTTGCTAGTTTAAAAGATGAAAAAAAAAAATTTTTTAAAAAGCTCCTACGTTTTCGAAGAACTTTTCCACCCATGTTTGGTGAGGCAAAAAATTGGAGTTTTACACCAATCAGGAGAACTAGAACAATCCATCAGTGTATAAAAAGGAGACTTTGAGCTAAAAATTTTAACGGACAAAATAGAACTATCCATCAATGTTAGAACATTTTTTTTTTTTTATTTCATGGCGTGATAAGTGAAAATATGTTTCGGTGAAAAAAAACAATTTCCATGCAAAAAAAAAAAAAAAAAAAAAAAAAAAAAAGGGGCAAATAAATGTTTTCCAGGTTCAATTTTTTATAATCTAAATTATGATTAAAATATTAATAGGTAATTTATAAAATAAGTATTTATTTTATTAACATATAATCTCTTACTGTTAAGCAATAGGATTTTGAATTTTTTTTTTTTGAACAATGAGAAAAAAAGACTCTTAAATTAAAATATTTATAATTTAGATAATTATCAAATAAAAACCTAAAGTTTTTGCATGTTTTACTTAAATAATTGTAATATTTATCATCATCAATGCGCAACAGCCCCATGTTGGACCAAGGTCATCTGGTCTACTGGCAGATTTCGTGATGTTTTTTTTTTTTTTAAGGGGATAGAGTTTTCAGCTCTACGCCCAACAGCTATATTAGACTGGTGTGCGTGTGTTGTCTTTATTAAGCCCTTTTCATTTTTAATTACAAGATATATTTAAAATTGAAGATAATAACACAAAATTTGATTTTATATTTTAAGGGCCATAAAATCCTTCATAATTAAATTACCATTCTTCACTCTATTATGCACGTAATTGTGAAAAGTATAACGCTTTACAAACATTTTTCTTTTGTACTTTTAAAAGCATGAATCGGTAAAGAGATAAAACATCAACAAAACCATCATAAATATTACCAGAACTAAATGAAAGAGTTCCTCGAAAAATTCTCCGAATGGATACATATTGCACTTCCCAAAGTTTTAATACTTGTAGGGCAGGGACGAAAGTTCTATCGTAAATTACTTAGCTTCGCCCGTTAGTTTATGGTTTTAGGCATTCGATTAAATTTCCCCATCACTGCATTTTAGCCGGGTTAATAAATTACAATTAAGTCCAGAACGGGATAACAGATGAATGGCGAACCGTTCTGACTCCTTTGAATCACGTGCTGGGAAAAACAAAAATGAACCATACTAACGCGAATTCTCAGTATCTCAAAAGTGTTAATATCATTCATTGATCGCGTAATTTTGACTCAAACCAAAAAAAGGGTAAATGAAAAAAAAAGGGCATATAAAATTTTCCCCCATTTTTTTTTTTTTTTTTGTCTCTATGGTGTTTTTCTTCTTTCAAAAAAAACTTTGAAAAAGGGAAAGATAAAAATAAAAAAAAAAATGAAAAACAAAATGAGTGTTTCTTTTATGCTTAGAATAAGGAAGGTAAAATAAAAAGTGTTGTGCATAAAAAAAAAGCAGGAGAGAAATTCTTTTTTACGAGTTTTGAGGTATCATATAAAACAATTAATCTTAGCTTGTTTTTAGTGCCTGATATTACAATGCACTGCCAAAAATTTTGTTTTCTTTATTTATTTAATTGTATCTTCGATCTGAATATAAAGGACTTCTTTACTGGTTTAAAATATAAAAAAAAAGTACTTAAAAGCTCCTCCGTTTTCGAAGATTTTTTCCGCCCATGTTTGGTGAGGCTAAAAATTGGAGTTTTACACCAATCAGGAGAAGTAGAACAATCCATCAGTGTATAAAAAGGAGATTTTGAGCTAAAACTTTAACGGACAAAATAGTACTATCCATCAATGTTAGAAACTTTTTTTTAATTTCATGGCGTGATAAGTGAAAATATGTTTCTTTGAAAAGAAACAATTTTTATTCAAACAGGGACAAAAAAAGGTTAAATTTTTTTACAACCTTTAATTCTGATTAAAATATTAATAGGTAATCTACAAAATAAGTATTTTATTATTAACATGTTATCTCTTATGGTTAAGCAATCAATTTAAAATTTTTTTTGGACAGTGAGAAAAAACATTCTTAATTTATAATATTTATAATTTAGATAATAATAAAAAAAAACCTTAAGTTTTTGCATGATTTTCTTAAATAATACTAATTACCAATTTGAAAAGCGGGATTTCAATATATATATATATAGACATACTAGCAACACTTAAGAATTCGCAAAGTTATTTTTTTCATTATGTTAGAGAAACAATTATTTTTATTATTTATTTTATTATATGATAAAAGTATTTATTAAAAAAATTTAATATAGTATTAATATTAAATATATTAAGTTACTAAAATAATTTTAACATATAATAATATTATAAATACACAGAAAAAAAAAACGGCATTTAAATTTAAATGTTTTAAATAAAATTCGTATAACAAAAACACATTTAGTTAAAGTTTATCATTTGTATATTTTATTTTATTATTTATATTTAATTACTATTAACATTTCTGTATTTGAAATATAACTCAAGTTCTTATAGTTGCAAATTAAAAACCAATAAAAAATTGAACTACTTCTATTTTGATAGATTGAATAGTATCATAAATAAATGTATTAAACTTTTCATTTGTCAATGTCAAAACCATTCAGATACATAAAATGTATTCATTTAAAAAAAGGATCATTTATTTTATCATTTGAAAATATTTCCAGAAAGTAAATATATTCGCAGAATACAATTCCTGACTTTCAGAAAAATTAAATAGGAAATTATTACAATTAATTCCATAATTTAGAAGTGAATTAGTATAATAAAATAATATACTTTGATTTGTTTAAAATAAAAAATGAGGATAATTATTATGTTTAATTGTAGCATATAGACAATGTGCTCATATTTCTCATAAAAACCTTTGATAAAGGTAAAAAACATTAAAAATCAAACTTTAATTGTTGTTTTTTTTTTTCGATATTTTACTATATTCTTAGGAGCAAAAATAAATTATTTTTTTATTATTTTCTATCAACAAATAAATTCTTCCATTTGTTTAAAAGATGAGGATTATTATATTAATTATTAATTATATATTATTTAACTGTAGCATATAGCCAATATGTTTATATTTCACATACAAAACCTTTCAATAAAGGTTAAAGCTTTTTAAAATTAAATCTTTCATCGTAGTTTTTTTCCCATATTTTATATGTTCTTAGTGCAAAAATTAAATTTTTATTATTCTTAATCAACAAATAAATTCTTTCTCTAGTGCTTTAACTTGTTTACTACGTATTCAAATATTCAGAGAACTGAAAAGGTTGTCAAGTATCCATTGTTATAAAATTCACCCAATTTAAAAACGTTTTTGGAGGTAAATAATAAATTTAACACACTAAGTGATTCAGAACTACTTTTAAAATTTTTATATACTTTTATAGTTTTATACTTTAATAATGTATTTGTCTGAATAAGTGATTCTGTGCTACTATCAAGACCTTTTATTTCTTCTTTAAAAATTCAAACAGTTTTAAAATAAATATATTATTGTTTTGGTCTAAATGCGGCGGCTTCTATGTTATATATAACAATTTAAAAATTTTATTGTTTTTAACAACTTTTTCACTTATTAAAAGCGGAGAATAAATATTTTTTTTTGTAATGCAGGTGGCAAACACTTAGACCGCTTGGTCTTGGATGCCTTAACGCCAGCGCTGCACAGACGTTACTCACTTTGCATGTAACTTGAAGATAAGCCACAGACGCGTAGTAACAATGCCCCGAAACGCTCTACTATCATATTAGACCGGGACCTACGGTTTAAAAAGTGGATTCGAACCATTTAAACATCCATGGCACCGCCGGACTCGAACACGAAACCTGTGGTACCGAGCGCCAGAGCGCTAGCCACTCGGCCTTTCAGGCCCCGGAGGATAAATATACTAGGTTAAAAAAATTCAAACTCAGTTGAATTTCAATAATAAAATCTTGGTAAGATTGCAACAACTATTTTTTTTACCTCAAGATATTAAAATAAAGACTAAAAAACATAGTTTAAATTAACTTTAGATATAGATATAGACGTATGAAAAGTAAACTGGAATCCTGCTTATTAAAAGATAAAAACACCATACTTATTTTAAAAGACTAACTTTTGAAAAATCCTATGAATTCTTAGATGGGTACAAAAAACTTAGCAAACATAGTTTAATAACTTTCATCAAGAAATATTTGTGTTTTTAATAAAATTTATAATCCAAGAGTTAAAAAAATAAAAAAAATATAGCAACCCCTATTTTTTTCATCGAGTATTTCTGGAAATAATGAAAAAGCGTGATATACAGAAAACTAAATGTAGCGGGGTGTTTTTATGAATATTGTGAAATATATTTTTGTCTAAAAAATCCTCCAATATAAAGGGAGGACTCTATATATAAATCCGAAATATGCGACATCAAAATTGATGAACTATGCAAGACTTCAAATATGGAATTCTGTTTGAATTATAAATTTTTTTTATTCTTTAAATTAACCTTAATTAATAATACTTTTTTTGTAAACACTTCTTTTAAGCATTATACTTCGTGGATTTTGCGAAATCTGAACATCAAAAAAATATTTTGAGCTTTAAAAAAAAAAAAATACTTTGAAAATAATGATTTTTTTTTACAGCTAAAAATATTTCATTATTTTAAAATCATTATTTTTAAAAGTATTTTTTTTTTTCTTTGTAAGAAATTCGATAAAACTTCTTAACATTGTGTTTTTCATATAATATTTTCCAGATTTTTGTTTTCTTTCTTGATTTTTTAAAAATATTTTCTCATTGAAATTCTACCTCCAGTATGTTTAATTGTAAGGGCCATTATTTGGTTGGATAAATTTTATGGGAATTTTGTTGTATAAATTGAAGGGAATAAAACAAAAAGACCTATGCGTCCAAAAAAAGGAAGACCATTTTCAATTTAAAATTCCAGGTTTATGGAATTTCAATATTTTTAATTCATTTTTTAGGTTTCTGGCACTGTCCTTGATATCTGTGTGAAATTTCGTCAAACTATTCATTAGTGTTTGAGTTACGCTTGGCTTTGTGAGACGATAAAACTGATTCAAACGATTTTTGAAATGTCTGATTTAATTGAGCAATGAATTTGCATTAAATTTTGTTTGCGGAAACGTATATAATGTTGCAAGAAGGCATTCGGTGACATTCCTATATCGGAAAGACATGTTTAGAAAGTGGTATAAACAGTTCAAGAAGGCAGAGAACACGTTGAAGACGAAGAGCCCTCTGGTCGACCATCAACCTTAGCCGACGTCCAAAATTAAAGATTTGATGCTTGCAAACCGTCGATTTACAAATAGAGACCTTGCTGACTTTTTGGAATTTCGAAAGGACCGGAGCAATTCCATTTGGGTCTCAAACATCTCAAATCTCTATTGATACCGAAAACACGGAATGCGCCAGCTTGCACTGCATTGATCCTTCGCGACTTTTTCCCCAAAAATGAAACCCATATCGTTCGAAAACCACTGTATTCACACCGTGCAACTTCTGGCTATTCCCTAAATTCAAAAGATTGTTCCAGGGACACCGTTTGAGTCGATTGAAGAGATAACGTGAATCGCCGCGCGCTTTGAAGGCCATCAGTGCCGATGACTTTTTAACGTAACTCCAGGATTGAAAAAAAAGTGCATAAGTGCATTTCCTGTCCGGCGGGTATTACTTTTGAATGTGATGAAATAAATAAAGATTTTTTGA